>OZ038510.1:54670757-54730757 GCA_964036315.1 Acanthosepion esculentum
ACACATACACACACACACATATATATATATATTATATATATATATTATATATATATATATATGTGTGTGTGTGTGGAAAAATTCAGATATAACTATTAAAAGACAAAAGGTAAGTTTTACTGATGTGTTGCATCTTTTAATGGACTTTATCAAGGCAAATATAAGGATTTTATTTAGCAACAAGTATTTATAAACACATGTAAAAATATTGTTAGGTTTTCAAAATTTAAAAACACTCAAATATTCTTCAGGTTAACTGAAAGTCAAGGCAAACTATGGAAAATACTAAGTGATGTAACTAAATGCTTAATAAACTAATAAATGAAAGCGATTAATGTAATGTAATTCGTAATGTAATTATTATTTATCATTTTATTTTAGCTTGAGAAATTAATTTATTTGATTTAAGGTTTTGATTTAAGTTTTCTTTCAGTTTTTTAATATTTTCATAGTCATGTATGTTGGCTTGGGAAAAGAGTATACATTTTAGAAAAGAAGATATTTGAAAAAATCTTGGGAGCAGATTTAAATTTTGGCAGGATTCGATAGTGGCACTCAACTTGTTGGCTAAATAAGTTATTTTCTCTTTTAATAAGTGTGGCATTTTTTGCCAAAATGTAAATCTGCGCCCCAGATTTTTTCTTTTATCTTTATTCATATGAATAAATATTTGAATTCAAGAACAACATTGAATTCAAAACCTGTATTCAGCTCTTTTGAAAAGTGTGGATGGTTCTGCAGAACTGAATACAGGCTTTGAATTCAATGTTGTTCTTTTACTAGAAGAAAGCCCAGTTTGAGTTACTATTTCATCCATAGCTGTGTGAGAGAAAGGATGGATTCATACCTTTTTCATGGGTATTTGCACGTAAGTGAATGTAATGAACTTCACTGGAATTCAAATTTGGTTATTCAATTTCTCATCCAAGCTGCTCATCAATTGCACCATGCACACATCTATTGCAAATTGCAAAGATATGCCATGGAATTTCTGTTGATCATACTCATAACTTAATAATGCATTACTTACATTATTTACACTATGCAGACTGCTATCCTCATCTACATTGTCATATTCACAACTTTTTGGCCGCAGTTAGCTCTGAATTTCTTCAGATAATTGGAATTTCAAACGAAACCCTTGATTTCGTCCACCAGAGCAGATTGTTTTATTTCTACATGCCATGCCTCTTCCGGATGTCTCAGTATTTCCCTGGAACTAGAACAATCTATCTGGATGAAATAAAGGATTCAGTTTGAAATTCCAATCACCTGAAAAACGTCCAAAATGTTGCGAATATGGCAATGAAGATGAGGATAATAGTCTGAATAGTGTAAATAATGTAAGTAATCATAATATCTTATCTAAGAGATATAGACAGATACTTAATAATGCAGTTGAGATTTACATTACAAACTGGAGTTGGTATATGTTAAGGCATGAAAATACATATTTAATTGTTGGTTTCATGATGCTAATTGTTTTTTTTGTTGTAAATATACCTCCAATTTATTTTTACCTGGTAATATAAAGTAATAAGTTTCTATAAAATTTTCTTTTGTAAACAGCTGGTAGGGTAAAGGCCACGCTTAGATTTTAAGGGAAACTAATGTAGAATCTTGAAGAACACAATAATCCAAAAGCTATACTTACCATAAGGTAATCCTTTGTCATAGAGAAATTTGAGAACTTCTAGGATTTGTCTGCCATATCTCTGTATTTCTTGTAGTTTTAAAGGGCTACATACTTTTGGATTACAATATTTTTTTAGAAAATGGCCAGATTTTGGCCTACACTGACAAATTTGGTCTCTTAATGTACCTTCTTCATAAAATTTCCTTATCACCATTCCTCCATTTTCATTTGCAATAGAAAATTCTATGGGAGCTATAAAAGGATGCTAAAAAGACAAAATAGATTGAATTTACACAGTAATCAAAAGAGAAGAAGTTAAAAAAAAATTTTATTAAATCACTTATTAGTTCATGTCATGTGGTTTCAACATATTTAAGCAGCAACTCTTCCCAATATTACTTGGCTTTGCATATCCACTATAAATCACTTACTGAAAATGGAATTAATTAGATTCCCTTAGATATGGTATTTTTCACCATTACACTATTACTTGAAAGCAAGTAATTACATATTAAAACATACTCTTAGTTTCACCTAAAATCAGAATTTTCAGGAACATATCTCTTACCCCATTAAATGAGATAGAACAGTAACAAACAAGAAAACTTTGAAGGGACGATTATAATTGATGTGTTTGCAAAATTTTAACTATATTAGATTTAATTCCCTTCTTGAAACTCAATTAGGTTGAGATGGTCACAAATACATTAATTACTACTAAACTAGTTGCAAATATCATATGAAAAAATCCTTTTAACAATAAATTTAAGTCATAAAAGACAAATGTATTATTTTTACTTCACAATGAAAAAATAGGTACATCAGACTGTTCACTATAAGCAAACCCTCGTAAATAAATTTAAAAATTGCAGCAAATAAAATTAATTTAATTTACAATATGCAAAATTTCAAATTTAGAATCAAAATGTATTTTTGCACTTACATAAATAACATGAAACTCTTATAAATTTTAAAAAGCAAAACTTTTACAAATCACTGCATTTGACAATTAGTCCTATAAAGTATTGGCAAGTTATTTCTCTATAGGTGAGTTATTAGTATAGTCTATTGACCATTAAGGAGAAGAACTCGACTTGCCTGCACCGAAGAAAGCAGCTTTATCACAGCAAGAAGTTCTTTTGAAGGTAGAAATTTACAGGGTCCATAATCACTCTGGAAACAAAAAGGATTAAACAGATTAACATTCATTTTAATAGATATGTAAAAAGGAATTAAATGAAATAAAGTAAAATGTTTTTTCATTCCTTAGACTTTATCCATTAGAAGTAACTTGAAAAGATTTACTGTATGGATTTTGTAGTGTATGATGGTTGACAACTGTGAAAGATACAAAGAAAAAATATATAAAAACACTTCTGGGACAAAAGAACTTGCAAAACACATACAGCAACAATTAATTTTGTAGATAAAACAAAAACATATTTAATGTAATTAATATGACTCCAGTAAAAGTAATGGATTATAATTTTAGCTGTATGGTACACTGACTCATACATAATTCATTAAGTTAATTCCTATGTATTTAATCAGATATAAACCATTACATACCACATTTTTCTTTGTTGCAAATATCAAAAGTTACTGTTGTAACTTCTTAATCTATAGAGAAGCTATTTAAGTGTAATGAAAAACAAATGTGATAGGAGCTTTACTTGAAGATTTATTCAACTAACTCAACTCTGGCAATAAACAGGGTGGAGCTTATTCCTTTTATAACTGGTCCAGAAGGAGACAACTATAGTTGACTTCTGCCATATTCTTCCCTGCTCAGTTTTGTTCAGTCATAAGTGACGTATTCATCCAAACAACTGTATTTTTTGCAAATTTGTCTGGAATGTTGCGGTTGTCCCTGGTCAGTGGCTTCGCATGCTGCAGGGTGTGTTGCCCGGATAGCCTAGTTCTAATTCTTTTCAGTCTCCTACTCAAAGTAAAATGCTCAGAATCCAAAAGTAAGTGTTTGTGTTGGGTGTTCTCACATTTATGGAGTTGATCTGGTGTTGGTATTGGAGTCTCCCCAATCTTCTGGGCTTTGATCCTCAAAAGAATTCTTAGGTAGTGTATCATTGGTATTATCAGTGAGGAAGTTTACAGGCTCAAGCCTTACTATGGATTCGATACCCCTCAAGTGGATGCCAAACCTCTAAGTGAGACATTTGATTGCCTCTCATCAGGGTGCAGGATGAAAGTGTAGTGTAGGTTTGATTCCAGTAGTTCCACCTCACTCAGTGGTGAGTCATATTTGTCCTGACAGGTGTGTGTGTTTGTTTTTTTTTCAACAAAATAGTACCTGGCTGTGAGAGCTATGATGAAGAAAGGTCCCAGCATAATTGTCTTGGGAATTTAAAAAATCTCTCATGCAATGTCACATTTGTGCTAGTGCTCAATAGATTTCTGATTGTGTCCTCGGGTAGCAGCTGTTCCTAGTGTGTATAATTTGGTGCTTGTGGCTCATGGCTGCTAGTTGTACAGTCTTCCATATCTCATTGTAGCATTCATATAGACCATTACCCTGGAGATTATATGACATGGTTCAACTCACAGCCACATTCCTCTAAATTAGGATTTTTTTAGTTGTCCTGCCATGAAAGTGGTTCCCATATCAATGTGGATGTACACTGGTACACTGAAAATTGAGAATAAGAAGTAGGGACATTGTATTACCGTTTCTGTTGAAACATCTGGGCAGAGAAAAGTGAATGGCAGCCTAGAGTATTCATTGATTACTGTTAGAATGTATTTATTTCTAGTTTTGGTTGGTAGCAACCCCTTGAAGTTGAGCCTTTCAAAGGGTTGTGTGGCTTTTACAAGAGTTCCTAGTTTGCATTGGTAGAACTGTGGTTTGATTGCCAAGCACGTTTGACAGTTGTCTGTAATCCTCCCAACTTCCTCAACAGAGAAAGGTAGATTTTAACCACGTATCACATGTAGCATTCTGGTGATACCCAGGTGACAGTTTTTTTTATAGAGATTCAGGAAATCTTCAGTGACTTTTATTGATCCACACACCCTTCAAAGGGTGTCAGCCACTACATCTTCCATGTCAGGACAATAGAAAACATTAACTGAAAAGCAGGACAGCTCAAGTCTCCGTCTGGCTACATTTTCATTTTTTATCCAGCTAGTCAAACTAGGGTTGTACATGAATGAAACAGACTATTGGTCAGTGACTAACCTGAAAAGGCAGCTGATCAAGTAATGTTGTAATTTCTTTAAGGCCTCCATAGTTGCATAAGCCTTTTTCTCTATTGCTGAATGCTGTTGTTCTGACTGCAAAAGTATTCTAGTGAAGAACACTATGGAGCAGCAGTGAGGCTGCAGTGGCGCAGTCAGAGGCATCTGCTTCTACCACCAGGAGAATAAAGGGATCTACAGCTGTCATAGCAGAACTGGCAAGATCCCTTTTATGCCCACATGGCTTTGACAGCAGGAGAAGGTAGAGGAAAACTTCTAATTTGTATTTTTCCTGAGAATGAGGCTAAACATGGGGAATAATATGCGAACATGCCCATGGCTTGCCATGAAGGCGGATATAGTATTATGGATCAGTAATCCATAATCAGTAGTAGCTCCTGTTGTTCAGGGTTCAGCACCATAGTTACTTAGCTTGCAACGTATCCTAGTAGGTTAATTGTGTTTAATCTGTATGAACACTTTTGCTTAAAATAAGGTTGTATTTTTCAACAGCGGCCAAGAACTGCTTGAGGCTGCGACTTTGATCATTTTTATCATAGCCACACACTGTTATGATATCAATGTAGGCATAAGTGTCTTGCAATCTTTTGCTGGTTATTATTTTATGAATGACTCTTTAGAAGTTGGCCACCCTGTTCGTAATGCCAAATGGAATCCATAAAAATTGGTGCAGTTGTCCACAAGTTTCAAAAAATGTGTAAGTAGTCTATAACCATTCACTTTTTTTTATTTTCAGAGGATATTATTAAATTTTGAACCTTTCACAGGGTTTTATTTTCTTCTATTATTCCCTCTATTAGCATTCTGGTTATTTCAGTTTGAATAAATTTTTTGTCTTTGTAAGATACCACCTAGATTTGATGGCTACTGGTTTGCAGCCTATAGTCAGATTATCGAAGAGAGAGAGATATTGTATGTCTACAGTGGCCAGGCCACTGATATTTAGCACTGGTTTAGGGCTTCCAAAAGGGATTTTAACACTGGTGTACTGCCGAGGAAGTCCTAACCTAGTATAGCATCACAGAATAAGTCATGCATTACTAGGAGTTTAATATTGTCATAACTATTTTGTTTTATTTGTAGTCTGACCAAGCAATAACCCATAATTTGAGAAGATAGTGAGGCTTTTGCCATAGCTAACTATAACAACGCATAATTTTCCAATGGTTTACTTTTGCAATGCCTGCATTAATGAAATTTTGTGAGCTTACAGTATCAAGTGAAGCCTTAATGGCTACGCAGTTAATTTCAATTTTTTAGATGGTCTTTGAAAGGAATTTAGGAGACGTAGTTGATACTATATTGGTTGCTAGGGTTCACCCATGTTGCTGAATAGGGGAGAAGAAACAGACTGGCAAATTTTAGAAAAATGCCCCTTTTCTCACACTTGTGGCATATCAACTCTTGTGCAGGACAGGATGAACAGAGTTGAGGCAGCAGTAATAGGGTTAATGAAAGACTCAGAAGTGTGAACATGAGTGGGGGCAGAAACAAGTGTATATGAAGCAAGAGATGAAGTATTCTGGACAGAGGAAAAATTACAAACAAGAGAGAGTTCCAGGGTAGCACTGACAATTCGAGATGTGTAGATAAGAGGCAGACTGTTTCTGTGACATGTCCAATAACAGGGCCTGGACATAAGCTGTTGCCAGGTCTAAAGTTTTTCAAGCAATCTTTGTCTTATTTGTTGAGACAATATCCTGTTAATAAAGGTATCCCTTATGAATTTTTCCCGAGCTTCGTCTGCTGTCAATGTTTTGAAGTCACAGACCTGACAGTGTCTTTAATGCCTGTAAGTAGTGATCCAAGTTTTCCTATGGTGATGAGTAAAAATGGCATATTTCCTTTTGACAAACATTCCTTCTAGAATGCCAACAGCAGTCTCGTAATCCCCACAAGAAGAAATATTGGTATAAGCCAGAGTGAAGATATGATGGAATGATAGGGTTAGTTTTTCTGTTGCAGATGTTCTCTTGAGTGCGGACGTCTGTAATGCTGCAATGAAGCTGTCAAATAACGTTTTCCAATAGTTCCGTGTCTTGGTCAGATGTATCAGTATCTAAGTGCGCTGGTTTCAGATACTTGTCCATAGTTTGCAATTGAATAAATTGTAATGAAAAACAAATGCGGTAGAAACTTTACTTGAAGTTTTATTCAACTATAACTCAACTTTGGCAACAAACTGGGTGGAGCTTATTCCTTTTATAACGGGTCCAGGGGAAGCAACTATGGTTGACTTCCACCACACAAAGGTAATTTAGAACTTTTAGCAAAGAGGGATTGACTTTGTACAAAATCTGTTTCCCAAGAGTCTTCATTTGTTTCTTTGCTACATGTCTATTGTCTTATGATTTTTAAAAATTGTCTCTCAATCATCACTAATAATTCTTGAATTTTAAATATATTTTTTTAGTAAATAAATCTCATATTCAATAGTAAGAAGCATATTATTAAAAACAGACATACCCATGAAAGTATTTGCCTAGCCTTTAAGTTTTCTATGGGTTTTACTAAAATGTAATGTTTTCGTAATCTCCAACCTAAAACGAAAAATTCAAAGAATTTCATTTAAATTTTAGAAAAACAAAAAAAAAAAAGAAAATTTATTTTTCACTGCAACTTTTTCAACATTAAAACAAAGCAAAAACAAAACATAAAAATGACTTGAATTACTGGAATCAATTAAGTCTTCACAAATAAAAAGAAAAAATATCAAGCGGCAGTAATTATTTGCAATATAAGAGTTGATGTAAATTGCCTCAAAAATTATTACTGAATACACAGAGTGTGTGATTAGAAACAGAAAATCAAATTCGATTTCACAAATAACTTTTAAAAGAATTGATAATTATAATTTATTCTTAAGGTGGAGCCCTGGTTGAAAAAAAAAGTAAATAGAGAGATGCAGAGAAAGGATAAAATAACATTACAACAGGCATTTCATCTAAAATTCTTAACCGGTTGAGAACTTGATTAATATATTATATTCTCGTCTATACAACAGAGAAGATAAGCTGACCCAAAATGTGGCTGATTATGTTCAAAGCAGTTGTTCCCAAGCTTTTTTAAATTATGGCATCCTTAGTGTATAATATAAGGATTTTTCATGGCATCCTAAGTTCAAAAGGCTTTATGTTTAGCGCCGAGTATTAGTTGTCTCGGATATTTCTAGAATTTCTCGAGTCTGGACCTTTCAAATATATAATCCCTGATGATACACATTATTTCCGTTACATAGATGACATTTTATTCATTTACCCACAGAAACATGATCTAAACAAAATCACCGATAGATTGAATAGAGTAGAACCTACTATAAAATTTACCCACGAACTTGAATCGAATAATTCTCTACCTTTTCTAGACATACTACTCACCAGAAATAATAACAAACTAGAATTCAAAGTATATCGTAAACCCACATGCAAAAACGACTACTTACACTTTTACTCTCACAATGATACTAGGACTAAGAGAGGTGTTATCATCGGATTTTACTTGAGAGCTCTGCGAATCTGTTCAGCAAAATATTTAGATGACGAATTTGGTTATATCGAGGATACCTTCTCCAGCCTTTCGTATCCGAGACAACTAATACTCGGCGCTAAACATAAAGCCTTGAAAATCCACAGAGTTCGTCCATCAGTACATAACATACCGACTACTACTACTACATCAAAGGTGGAGAGAGGCACACTCTCAGCTGCTCCTGATAATCCCATTGGCCGCATCTTTCTACCGAATAACCCTCTGACCGAACACATCTCCAACAATCTAAACGCGCTAAAAATTAAAACTACTACATTACCCACTAAATCTATACGTAACATATTGAGTAATACCAGCAGACAACATATTACATCCGATGCTTGTGTCTATCAGGTGCCCTGCAGAGACTGCAACCTGAGTTATGTAGGCGAGACAGGTAGATCATTGAAATCTCGCATTTCCGAACATAAACGTGACATTCGCCTCGGTAATCTAAGCAGTGCTTTAGTTATACACATAGCCAAATCTGATCACAATTTTGATTTCGACTCTGTGAAGATCTTAAAATATATCCACAATAAGAACCTTAGACAGATTTATGAGGCTGGCATGATAGCCACCTCACATACAGTAAATAATAGACCTGGTTTCTTTCAGATCGCGAGCTCTGTGGCAAGATTAATGCGTGACAAACGTACCGATAAGCTATAGTTTTAAATAGTCCCCCTCACCTTCCACTTAGGACACAATCTTTTCCCTGTGCGCAGGTCTTCGTAGTTGCCGCCCACGCGACGCCAGCATATCCGACTCTAAGAAAGAATACTTGACTTTAGAATTTCAGTTTTTCTGTTTCTGACCAGTCCTGTATATATCGTCTCTCCATCAAACTTAAATCTACTATAAATATGTCTCCATTAACCATGTCCCGAAGAAGGTCTATTTGACCGAAACGTCTGACGTCGACAGAATAACAAAAACAAAATAAAAACAGTAAACTCACATATTCGGATTTTGCTTTGTCTTTTCCACATTTTCATCATATATATATACACACACACACACACACACTGAAATCAATGAGTGATGGATAAGAGCTATTTTTTGCCTTTTTACTTGTACTTTTAGCTGCTTTATTTCTTATTTGAAAAAAAAAATTTCAGCCTAACCCCACCAAAAAAAGTAAAAAGAGAATATGTTTGGTCATTTTATCAGACATTGGGAAATCTGTGATCTTTGTCAAGGGAGACAACCTCATTGTGCAAGGCTTACCAAAATTATGGAGCGGTTCAACCACTTCCCATTTGGGTTCTGATCGGCAAATCATAGATACATGTTGTAAAGCAGTTTCTGCAAAATAAAAGAAATATGCATATACAAAAAAGACAAGATGAATCTATTACACAAATTTAGAAAACATCTAAACTCTAAATATATGTAAATCAAACTTGTAGGTGAAAACTTTGGCTTGGGGAATTAGTTGTTGGGAAGTCAAGTATTTCAGAGAGAACTAAATTTTTTATACACAAAAGGAATTCATTAACTTGCGTTGATTGTACTTTTTAAAATTGTTCCAAATTGAAAAATTGTCAAAATCTTTGCAAATCACCTTATAATTCTTTTAGGAAAGAAAGTTATTTAAGTAAACATATGACTTTATAGGTTCAGACATAGCTAAAGTCCCAGCTACTGCTACAAGTTCATTTGGAAAAGATTTTTAATAACTATAATTATTATTTAAATACATATATTTACATATAATAGTGAGAATTCAAATATAAATATGTAAGGAAGTCATGTTTTTATATTTTGCAAAGTTGACCATTGCCCACCTTGTTTAAAAAAAGGTTTTAAAGACACCAAATGAATAGAATAGATCCCAGCCTCTCTAGATATTAATCCAAGAAAAATCTTGTGGGCCCTCATTAAAAAGAGATATATATAAGACTGGAAAAAGGATCTCTGGATTGAAGCATAAAGGATCTCTCGAAATCAAAAAAAAAATGCTGCAAACAAGTCAAAACAATAAAAAAGTTAAAATTAATGAATGTGTGAAAGACTGATGATGAATGTTATAGAATGTCAAGGAGCCCATATTAACATGTAAAATAATTTATTGAAGTAAATAGTAATACTATGTTGATCAAATGTTTCTTTGGCCTAGATCCATTGGATTTATTTATAAAAAATTATGTTGCCTTTCATTTGTATAATTAAACCTCATCAGGAAGGTCATTGATGAAAATTAAGAACAGAATAGATGCCAGGATAGAGCTCTGGAGGACACCTGCATTAATACAATAAGATCTAGAAGAGTGACCATTCAGGATGACTTTCATTTCAGGATTTGATACGAAAGACTGAATCAGTTAATTTGCCTAGAAATACCATAGCCTTTCAACTTATGAAGAAGACTGGTATGCCAAACCTTATCAAATTTCTTTTGAGATGTCCAAAGCAACAGCCTGAGCTTTTCCAGTCTTATCTAAAGATTGACAGACTCTTTCAGAAATAATCATTAGTACATCAGCAGTTGACCTAGAGAAGTGAAAGCTATATTGCTTGTCAATAGATATTATGGTATCATCTCAAAAAATAATATATTAGACTACTACCTTTATAATATCAATCCTAATTTCAGATATAATTAAACCTGGCACTACCAAAACCAAGCTATTTTTAATAATCATACAAATATATTCTAAATATAAAAATTTTATATTTTAATATTGGAAAATAATGTTTGTTTTTAGTTACAAGTATCATAAATAAATGTTTTATTTAGGTTGTTGTTTTGTCTTTTTAAATGTATTGTAAATGAAAGCCAGACGGTTCGTAAAAAAAATGTCACATTGTGTAAATCTTTTAAATTTAGCAGTTAGAAAACGGTACAAATTATTGCAGATTCATTTTGAATTTGTGTAAAAATATTTTATCATATTTACTGACCAATCAGAGATATGGTGTCATGCCCTTGTAAAATTTGGGATGGAGCCCTCTGGGATTCACTTCTTTTTTTTTAATAAAAGGCTTCAGGTTCAGCAGATGAGATCAGAAAGCATTTAGTCATGAAGACTTTCAGATGTCAAGGCACAAGGTATTTAGACTTCAATGCAGAAAACACTTAAATGTGTCAGTTGTGAACAAGCTGCAGGGAGCAGAAGAGTTTTTGACATTCACATGTGAAAATCACTGCCATGACAAGAACAAAAGGCTTCAGCTTTCCCAACAATGAAAAGAAAACAAAAAAAGTTTTTAAGGCCCCAGTGAAGCACATGGGTAACCAAACAGAAAGAAAATCAAAAGACATTTCAAAATATTGTTGAATGTCCCATTGATGCTCATGGGATAAGTCAAAGTAAGTTTTTTCGTTTTACTATTAGGTTGGTGCACTTTTTGTTTTACTGCCTTTTCTGAATTTTGCTTTCTCAGAGTTTTTTTTTTTCATTTTCAAACGTGTAATTTTTTTTTGTTGTATATTTGAATTGTTATTCTGCCTTAGTTATTGTGTAAGGTGCACAAAAGGAAATTTTTGTGCAAACTCTTGTATGTAAATTTTGTATTGTTTCTTTTTTTCTGTATACTGTAATAAATGTTTGTCCTTTTTAAATTTCACATAGTGGGCAAGTCTTGTTTGTTTTGTGCCTTATTCAGCTTTAGGGATAAGAGAGGAATGTGTTCTCTTTTCCCATTCTATCCTTATTAACTAAATTTTTGTGTGGCACAAAAGTTTAGGTTTTTGTAGGGAGTTAAATTTTTACATTTTGCACAAGGATCAAATTTTGACTTTGTGTAATTAAATTTTGATATAAAAAGTTTACCATCAGTTGGTTAATACCACTTTTATTGTAAAAACATAAAATGACAAAAATAAATATTAGTAGTATTTATATTACTTACCAGATAGGTTTGACGAATAATTTTCTGGGTCTAAGAATTTTTTCACAATCAGACAACTAGCCAAGAGATGGTTGTTCATCAAAATGTTCAGGTATTGCTGGAGAGACAAGCACATAAAAGACTAAAAATGTTTAAAAGTAACAATTAAAAAAGAAAAAATAACCTTTCCATTAAGCCTTTATTAATATTTAATTGAGAAAGAAATTGTGAGCTAATTAAATTTACCTTAATTAGAATATGATGCAAATCAAACTAGTAGATAAATATATACTTTGATTGGAAAGATTAGTGTTCCAAAGTAAATTATTTCATATCAATAATTAAATAAGTAATAAATGTGTTGCTTATTTTATCATTTATTTAAATTCTAGATTAAATGCTTTCATATTTTGTTAACATAAAATGACATTTTCTGTTAAGGTAAACTCATTATTCTTTCATGAACTGTTTAGTAGCAAATTATAATCTATTACAATTTTTATTCTTTTAATTGTATACTGGTAATTATGCAAATTACACAGAGACAAAGACTATAAAACTGCTTACTTAATGTCTTACTGCATTAATGTTTCTATAATCCTTAATGATAGATATTCTTTTTTTAAATCTTATCACCCCATGTAAGATAGTAATGCCACTAAGACAAAAGGGGTTACTGAGTGTGAAAGAATGAGAACAGAGAAACATTATTAAAGAGCAAGAACAAAAGTAGAAGAGTAATCAAGTGGAGAGTAGATAACGATTGCATGTGAACTTTTGAAGATCAAAGTTGGCTGGAAAGCATGGAACTGGAAGAGAGTTACATAAGCAAGAAACTGTTAGCATGGAACTTATGGTTACATCTAACCAATTTAACTGTGAATTGATGAGACCTTGTTGCCAATCTAGTACTATGATTAAATTCATAAAGTCTAGGTATCATAGTGAAGAGTTCATCTGTACAGTTACCATAAAAGTATTTACAGGTAGGGCACATTACAGCAATGAAAAAGTGACTGAAACTGAGACACCAGGTCAGGACCAATAATATTGCCGATTCTTCTTTGGATTTTATCAAGAATCTCCAGATATACAGCAGGTGCACGGCAGATATGCATTAATAAAAATTAGTTTAAAAAAAATACAATTTATTAAATCAACACCTAAAATCATAATCATCAAACGTTCAAGGGAGATAACTAATTGCATAAAACTTTCATGCAAGAGAATGTTAATCCATCTTTAGACTGGCCAGAAAAGGATTGATGAGGAAAGGTTGTGTAATCATATGAAATTTTCATGGTAAGTGATGAAAAAATAATAAAATAAGTGGTCATTCAAATATCAAACATATACAGCAGTCTAACTTGCCCTTCTTTACATAAATAAAATTTAGAAAAAAGAAAAGTCTGGTTTAATGATTTTAATCTATCCTATTTTTCAAAGAAAAGAATTACAATAATTTTTTTTTCAGAGTTCTACACACTTACTTCAGATTTTAGCATCAGACTATCATACTACATTTAAAAAGAAAAAACAGTGTCAAAAGGATGGCTAATCCTTTGACACCACTATTACTGTATACACTTTTGACTCTCTTAGCAATGTTTATTTATAAGATTATAAAAATATGTTAACCAAGTACAATGCAATATTTAATATTTACTATTTTATAAATATGAAAACAAGTTTTTATAAATAGTGTTTAATAGCTTTGTAGTCAATTCTCAGTATATAAATCCATTTTCATATGTTTGGGTTTTAAATAAGATTCTAATCATGTTTTAAAAACAATAAACATTTCCAAGAGACTCAAAAGTGTATACAGTAATAGCAGTGTCAAGTGAATAAACATCCTTTTGAAACACTTGTTTTACAAGCATAAAGATTAAACATTGCCATATTTTTAATGAAAATAGTATATATTATTAGATAGCCATTTTGATCCTTATGATTTGTATTCTTTTACAAGTATACATCCTAACCAAGTAATTACCAAGTAATTTTCAGTTGAAATATTCTGAACATTGTATGGATAAACTTTGAAATATTAATAAAATTAACCACACTCTTGTTTATAAATCAAATATTGATTACCTTTAAAATAATAATTTTAACTGAAGGTATTTTTAAAAGGCAAAAATCTAACCAAGTAATAGCCATTAATGTTAATGAAAATTTCCATTATTTTTCATTACGAAAAAACATGTTTTCTGAGTTACTTTTATCATTATTTTAAAATTAGTTGGTAGGCAGGATTACTTGAAAATATTTGCATGTTATTAAGTACAAATTTTGATATTTTGGTTTTCAATATAAAAGCTATTTATGACTCAGAATTCATTGAAAATCATTAATAATGGTTCATATTTATCCAAGTTTTTGTTCATTCAAGTGAATGATAAAAAATTATCTGAAAGTGAGTGAAATATAGTGAAGATAAAATATTCTCAAAAACATTTTACAGGTGATAGATGATATCTGAAGATAAAGTTTCCTAATTCCATACTATGAATGTCCAAAAAATCATGAAATTTACATATTTTTCACTATTAAATAAATATCCAAAATGACTTTAACCAGTCAAGAGACATCTCTAGTTATGTTGATAAACTGTAAGTATCCAAAAGAAAATGATTTGATTATTATGTAATGAAGTTTCCATACATGCTAAATTCACACTTTCTTCTTAACAAAATTATCTGACTTTTTATTATGATACTGACTACGAGTTATATTGTATTTGGTATTTTCCAACACATTTTCATCTGTGTGTGTGCAAATTTATTTGCAGTGATACTTTTAGTGCAAGAATGATGGCAAGACTTCAGTTGAAGCTATAGATAAAGTCATAAAAAATTTCAAGTCATAAAAATTTTTATTTATTATTATTTTATTTTTTATTATTAAATTTTTTATTTAAGTTGGCTATTATAAAGTTGGCGTTTGAAGTCAAATTTCATAATTGACCACTGACAGCAAATGTGTTAAAATTACAGCAGTCAATGACTGTTGATGAATTCTTTTATTTTTTAATTATTAAAACTTCATTATTTTAATAACATTTTAGGCCTGATCAAGAACAGAAATAATGAAAAAAAGAATTTTGAAAAATTTTCATTTAGAAAATTTGATTAAAGTTTTGAAAATTGTTATAAAAAAACATTAGGATGAATACTTTTCCCTTTCTTTTTATATACCATAAATCTAACATTAACAAAGAGAAAAAGTTGTCAAACCAAGTAGCATTTTGCTTTATTTTGTAGTTTTAAATTTTCTGATTCAGAGCATAATTTCAACTACTTCTGTAAAAAAAAAAAAAATGATGAAGAGTTATCAGATATTTTGAGAGAAAAATATTTAGACCAAGAAGTAGGTTTACACTAAAACAATGTGAACTTACATATGTTTTATTTTATTGTTTTGTAGAGTGGTTAATAATTATACTATCAGCACAAGATGGCTTCAATTTCATGCTGTCATGATAAACAAAAAAAAAAAAAAAAAATCGTGATTAAGATTTAATCACCATGCTTATCTACAAGATTACACTTAAAGGATTTGTTCAAGTAGTAGAGGAAAGAACAAAGACCAAGAGACCTGTTGTTTTATCTCAAGTAAAATTCATCCCAAAATTGAAATGAAAAAGAATTGACCGATATAATACCAAGTTTTCTAATTTTATTTGATTGCTTTTGTTGATAATGATTGTAACAAAGAAATATCAGAAAAAAGATGAAGAGTAAGAGACTGGAAGAAATGATGATAATGCAGGCACTGATGACAGACAATACTTTCCATTCTAAGACTTCTAACAAAACCAATGTGTTATAAAGGTTTCACAATAGGATGAAAATGAAAGAATTTTAAGTAGCATCCAAAATAAACAGAGGGTGGAGTAGCAAAGTTTTGGTTACCCTAAGTAACTTAAAAATTTACTTTTTATAAGTATTCAAATTATGTTAAACAAAATTTCTAAAATTCAAAAGAAAATAAGACTGTAGGTTAAAAAAGTACAGTTTAAAGTAATTGTTTTGATTGATTAATGTAATTATTACATAATATATTTTAAAGTTATTAAAAGTAAGTAATTACAAATATTTTGGAGAGATAAAGATAACTGACAAGGTACTGTGTTTAAACTTTTTATTTAATTTTTTTTCTGTTCATAGAAGTTTTTTCTTTTCTCGACATAAAGTGTGCAAAAATTGTCTGAATGTTTTGCATGTCAGCTATTCTTTTAACCATTATCAAGCACTTTTTTTTTTTCTATTTTTAATTCTAACTGAATCTGTACATTTATATGTATCTATGGTTATGGGAATGTTTGTTAATTTTCCAAACATGGTCAGTATATTCTGACTGTGTTCATAGTTGATGTTACTCAGTGTTGCATTTTTCTTTATTATTATTAGTGCTTCCATTATTTTTTTTTTTTAGATATGGATGAAGCTCTTATAGTTGTATTTTCTATGAGTATGTTGCATATGGAGCTTGGTATGTTTCCATGTGTTTAAATGAGTCCTAATTGAGCTAGAGAGACGTAACACGAGTCTTCTTGATATGCATGTAGTGGTATGTCCAATAATACCAATGTCCAATTATATAAATATATATTTTTTTTATTACCACCCCTTTTTTGTTATAATTATTTTTCTTTTAATATGCTCATTTTAATCACACTAATAAGATATTATACTGTTTTATTAATTCTTAAAATATTTTCTTTAATGAACTCACGTTCTTGTATTCAAGATTAAGTGATTTGTTTTTTACTACTTAACACTTTATAGATTATTTAAAGCTGAAACACATTTTGGATTGTAACAATAATTATTTCCTTATCTTATTTTTTTGCAAATGAATATTGCATTAACAATTCTTTGATTTTTTTCAAGATGCAAGTCCTACTATTTAACCCATAGCTGGAGATGGATTCATACCTTTCCAAAGGGTATTTGTACATAAGTGAATGTAATGAACCTAATTGAATTTGAACTCAGCCTTTGATTTCTAATTCCAATCCACTATCACCTGCGCATCCACTTGTATTTAAGAATTACGAATGCAAGTTTAAATCTCATTACCTACTGGATGTAGACTGTAAAAAAAAACTAATTGTTTCAACAAAAACTTAATTAATAATGACAAGGCATCATGTTAGAAATTCAGACATGATTATGCAGCATGACAAATAATTTTATGTAATTTTTATTGGGTTCTTTTGTTTAATATGCATCTGCATATAGTATATCTAATGGTGGGAAAATATCTTAATACAAGATAAAAAAGCTAAAAACTCTGAAAAGTTAAAATAAAACCAAGTCTTTGTTCAAATTTCACCGACAATAATAGCCAGTAACTATTTTTAATATTTGCTGTTACTTTATATATATTTTTAGATACATACTTTTATTCTTGCATCTTGTCAGCATTTAAATGCCAAAAGTAGCCATTAAAAGAAAAAAGTTAGTAACTCATCTGTCAATACACCACACATCAATAATAATATAGAAAAAATGTTATATCTGCTTACCTGTAAGCCTGATTGGCGTTCAGCTACAAACTCTCGTCCCATATTGCCAAAAACTTTTTTGGGTGGCATCACCAAACTGACATTTGATATGTGCAGTTCTGTATCAAGGGTCACAAAGTCACTGTAGCGTTTACGGATTGTCCAGTTATTTTCAGATAAAGGACCTCGTTGTACCCGGACAATATATTCCTGAAATTACAGCCATAGTAAAATGATAAAAACATTTTCCAACACTGTCTTGCTTTAATCAGTTTTTAAACTTCTTTATGTCTCCAGTCTGAAAGAATGATTTGGGTTATAGCAGTAAAAATGCAAAAGAAAAAAAAAAGAAAAAGCAGAATCAAAATCATTTCATATACAAATTAACATCTTTAGTTATTTTCTGCCTTTAGAAACAGTATAAACCCAAATGTATCCTTCTACTTATCCTGTTGTCAATCATCTTCACACAATCTGGTCAATGGCAGCAAACAGTATTTTTATCATATATATTATATATATATACGCACATACACGCACAGTGTGATGGGTAAATTGTCATCATTTTATATTTTTAATTTTGTTGTTCGTTTTTGTCAACTGCACAGTATAGTGGGGTCAGTTGGGCACTGTCTGTGCGAAAAAGAGCACCATGATGCAATTCATTCTGCCAGAAATTTGAAAATGGCATGCAGTACTGCTTAGCATTTGTGCCAGAAGCTCCAATACAAACATTTCAGCATGTTTTGGTGTCAATCTAAAGACAGTGTAGAGGATTCAGAAAGAGTTGAATGAGTCTAATGGTGATTATGAAGGTACGACAGCTCAAAAACTCACTTTGGTCGTTCTTTTCTTATCAGAACTCCTGAATTTGTTGGTGAGGGCTTCACACTCAACATGGAGGCCTACATCAAGTGCTTTGAGGAGGTAGTGCTGCCCTGGGTCAAAGAGGTAGCTGCTGGAAGAACCTATATCTGGCAACAATACTCTGCACCATGCCACACAAGCAGGAGAACCCAGCCATGGCTGTCAGACAGTTTCTGCAGCCACATCACCCCTTACATCTGGCTACATAACTCACCAAACTGTAATCCCTTGATTATTGTGTGTGGGGCACAGTTGAGTGAGAGACCAACAAAACTCTATATAACACCAAAGATGAACTGAACGCAAGGATTATGGCAGCATTTACTAACTTAAACAAGGAGGCTGTCCAGAAGAGTTGCAGGAGATTCCAAAGTCATTTGGAGGCAGTGGTTGAAGTAAATGGCAATTTTATAGAATAAATTTACTCTTTAGTATTTCAAGACATTTGTATAATTTTTGTAAATATTTCAGCTAAAATGAGATATCAGTGTTATTTTCATTTTTGTGTAATTTAGAAGACAATTTATCCATTGCAACATGCATATGCACGAACTATTGTTTATTCTGTTGTGAATAGCCCATGAGGGACATATTGTCAAATTTTTCTAACATGCATAGAATATGTTTGATTAAAGACTGTCTACAAGGATTTGTTTTTGTTTACATGTAAGCAAACATATGCCTTGATTCAATAAATATTGTCCAAACATTTACAATCTAATACTTTCTACCACACTTCTGGCTGATCAGAAGTTATCAACCCATTTTGCATAATACAGTTCTTGACTTAAGTATAAAATATATATTATAACCCAATTGTCTAAAATTGTATTAAAAAGCATTTTTATAAAAAGATGCTACAGTTCTGTATCTTCAAATGCTTAAGTGAAATTTATTAATATTGAATTTACTATTCACCTTTAATTGACATAAGTTCATTTATTTAACATTGAAGAACAGACTTCAATGTATGAACAAATATGAGGGTCATTCAATAAATAAGTTGAATTTTTCGGTATAAGGACTTCTAATACAGATAGAAGCTTACTCTTTTTTATTTTTTATTTTTTTTGTTTTACTTCTTTTTCACATGGATTTAATTTCTTTTGCAGATTAAAAAAAAACTTTGAGAGTTTTGGCGATTAACAAAGATGGCCGACCAAGAAGCATGCTCCAGGATTGAACAGCAGTCAGTTATCAAGTTTTTGGTTGCTGAAGGGTGCAAACCAGTTGAAATTCATAGGAGAATGTCAACTGTGTATGGTGCCACATGTTTCAACCAAAAAAAAATGTCTACAAGTGGGCTAAATTGTTTAAAGAAGGACGGAGCAGTGTTTGGTCCCTTGGAAGCGTTCATGAGAGGCACGAAGTTTAAAAGTGACGATGAAGTCAAAAGTGTTGTGAGCGACTAGCTGAGACATCAGTCCAAAGATTTTTACGCTGAGGGAATACGGAAGCTTGTGCACAGATGGGAAAAGTGTGTGACAGTGCTGGGAGACTATGTTGAAAAAAAAAAGTAAGCTTCTATCTGTATTAGAAGTCCTTATACCGAAAAATTCCCCTGATTTATTGAATGACCCTCGTATTTATTCTTTAACACATTTCAACTGATCCACTCTTCAGTCAATGTCTCATGGATTACACCTACTGTAATGGTAGTAAAAATACAAAAGATTTCAATGTTGACTATGTAAAGGATTCTTCTAAAAAGTTATACAGTGGAACCTCAACTTACGAACACCTTCACTTACGAAAAACTCGCCATATGAACAAAAATTTGTCAGAAAATGTGTTTCCATTTAGAAATTAATTTTGACTTATGAAATTAAGAATGGGTATTTCAAACTAGATATTTGATATAAATATACTCTAAGTACTTTTTAATCTTATCTAAATATACTATATTTTATATTTTTATGTTTTTATATCTTATATAGTATTATACAGTATTACAATACTTTTTATACTGTACTGATTAAAAATATTTGCAGATATATTTAATACTGTATTTTTATTATATTTTTATGTTTTATACACAGTGTACATTATTATATTTTATATACAGTACTGTATTATATTAGTATACAGTACATATTTCTTTACAGTTCCATCACACTTGATGTAGTGTGATGCTACGAGCATTGTATCATCCCGCTCAGCCCTCTTTGTTACCTTGTAGAATAAACATGTGTAGTGTACACATATTTGTGATTATATTAGTGTAAGTGTAAAAAAATAATGTGCAAACATTTATGTACAGTAAGGAATACAGTACATGTACATTACTGTGCATTACAGTAACATGTAAATTTTATTAAAATTTATTGAATTAAATGTATGTAAAATGTGTTTTAGTTTAATATACAGTGTATAATCATTGAAAGTGATATCAATACAGTACAGTAGAAAAATGTAAAAACAATTATAAAGTTTAATAAGAGTAAAATAAAATGTATAAAATGCAGGTACAGCATGTAAACTACACATCCAGTTCAGGTTGATTTGTACGGTAAATACCATCACTGCAGTTTGTTCCTTTACATTTTTCCATACAGTTTCTGTACTGTACAGTTCAGTGTGTTACTGAAAGTAATTACTGTACTTGTACAATAAATTTTAAATTTTAGTGGATAATTGTTTGATAATTTTTGTAGCCAATGATGTCACCCAAGAAACTGGTTGCTACCAAGAAGACGGAAAAATATCTGTGCAAATGAAGAAAGAGATCATTCTGAAGTCTGAAGGAGGTATCTGTGTTTCTGACCTTGCCAATCTATATGGACGTTCAGCATCAACAATTTGCACTATCCTAAAGAACAAGACAGAAATAAAAAAGCTTGATGTAGTCAAGGAAGTTAGTATAATTACCAAGTATTGGCCAAAAGCTCTAGAAGATGTTGAGAAGCTGTTGTTGGTGTGGATGAATGAGAGGCAGCTATGAGGTGTTTCTGTGTCTGAAGATATTACATGTGCAAAGGCAAGGGCACTGTACGTGAATCCTATCAGAAAAATACCAGGCAGTTCTTCTGAAGATGAAAATGCATTTAAGGCAAGCCGAGGATGGTTTGAAAATTTTAAAAAGAAAACCGGCATTCACAGTGTAGTGTGACATGGTGAGGCTGCGAGCTCTGATAAAGCTGCCTTGTTTCAGAGGTGTTTTGAAGTGACCAAAAATACAAACCTAACCTAAGAGAATTTTGGAAGGATCACTTCAATATCCTAAATTGCTTAAATCTCATTGATAAAGCATTTATTTACATTATTTGTGTATAATCTTTAAAAAAAAAAAAAAAAAAAAAGTACTTTAATTTTGCATAAAATACAATTTTTATTGATTTTTATATCAATATTTTTGGGGCTTACAACAAATTAATTTCTATTATTACAATGGGCTGAAAATTGTTTCGACATACAAAATTTCCAGTTACGAATCCACTCCTGGAACAGATTAAATTTGTATGTGAAGGTTCCACTGTATATAACGAATTTGAGTTTTACAATGTTGATCACAGAGAATCAACTTGAATAAAGCATTTAGTATGTAAGAGTCAGTGTACATTATCAAAGTTTTTACAAGTTAAATGAATATAGTTTATGAAAGTAATATATTGGAGTGTGTAATAGAAGCTCTAAAATCATTAATTGTGATGTGAATGGGTTCAGCAGCAAGTGACTAAAAAAGAAAAAGAAAAAAAAAGAAAGAGTACTAAGTAATGAGAAATCTCAAAAAGTTAGGCAACCATTGTTAAAAATCTTGGTAGTTCCTAATAACTAATATGAATAATATTAGTAACCTTCTTATGTTATTCTTCTGACTGGCTTCACATTTTGAGAACATTATGTATAGTCCAATATAGAGATGGGTGGTTTAGCTGAAAAACCGACTTTTTTCAGTTTCATCTTCACATCTTGAAACCGCATCAAAATTTTTTATGAAAGTGAAATCATTCGGTTTAGTGCTATCAATACTGAGTAACCATATCCAAGAAAAACTACTGAAAAATATGTTAATAAATAAAATTAACCACTTAATACAATTGTAAGAGAAAAAAAAAATATGTTAAAAACACTTAATTGACTAGTTTTAGGAAATAAATGTGAAATCTATTTGTTTACAAAAGAAATGAAGAAGAAAAAAAGGAAATACGACATGATGTCTGAAATCTATTTGTTTCAGTTTTCAAAAACAAAAAAAACTTTTTGCGATAAAATTAAGTTAACAAAATAGCAAGTAAAAAGTTTTAAAAAATAGTTGCCAGTTTTGTCTTAATGTTAAATTTTATGAAGTCAGATTTTTTGTAAGGAAGAGTAATAACTGTTTTCTAGTAAGCCAATCATGAAATAAAGTTGTAAACAAGAAAAATGAATGAAGATTTTTTTTTTATAAATAAATTTGTTTTTTTTAGGGAATGCACCTGAATCAGATATCAAGAATAAAATGGTTCTTAATTTCACTTTTAAAATGTGTATATTTCCAGATATGCACGTCTCTAGTGTAAAATTATTTGTTTTCTACAAATAAAATTATGTTTCTATCTAGCGAATCCACCTAAAATTAGATATTAAAAAATCAAGTAAGTTTTAATCTGTTTTAAAAATGTGTATATTTTCAAAAGTGCAAATCGTTTTTTCTTAACCCAAAGTAAAAATTATTCTTTTTTAGCTACTAGTGTTCGGTGGGTGTTCTGCCTATAAAATTCTTCTAAACAAGGAAAATTAATTCATTTTACAAATATCTTCATGGTTTTCTGGCAAATAATACACTTAAGATGTACGACTATATTAAAATGATTAAAATAGTTTTTAATTTCAGTTTTAAAATATGTATCTAAAAAAGAAAAGTTGAAAATCACAGATTTGGAAATTACACATTCTAAAAATGAAATTAAAAGCTTTTAATTATTTTTAATATTTAATTTTAGGTGTATTTGCTAGATAAAAACAAATTTATTTAGGGGGAAAAATAACTCATTGATTTTCCTTGTTTAGAAGAAATTTATTTGCAAAGCTCCAATAACAGTTGACTGGCGTACTAGAAAAGGATTGCTATTTTTTTTTTTTTTTTGCTTACTTTAATTTTGAAGGAATTGCCTCCTCAGGTCAGAGAAGAAATGAACATCTTGCTGGTTGTAGTTTAAGGTGTCTTCTAATTGAGTGTACAATTTCAAGAATATTGATAAAGATTGGTCACTTTGATTTTGCAAAACAAATTAACATGTAAAATTTAGTCACAAAAAAACAAAAAAATCATATTTCGCATTTTCAGCTGTTCAAAGCAAAATACTGTATTAACTCGTTATGAATATTTTAAAGATTTGGTCATAAATACACAAGATATTGCAAGTTGAACGGACTAAATTATAAAATTTATCAACCTCAAACGAAATCAGATATCAACTTGAAATGCTATTATTACACAAGAAAATGAATGGCTTCCTTAGAAAGCAAAAATACTAAATTAAAAACCGAAAACTTCGGTACCAAGGAAAAAAACAGAAACCGATACTGAAACAAAAATTGCCAAACTGACCAACTCTAATCTAGTAGACTATACAGCAGGGGTGGCCAAGCTTGCTTAATGTAAGAGCCACATATGATATTGTTCAGATGTTTGAGACAAACAAGACATGAACAAAATTTACATGTTTTTGTTACAAACTTTTTATATAAATATTAAGAAATGCATGTATACAATTCATGTACAAAGTTTTTTAAACTATTAATTTGTATTGGTTTCAGTAATCACAAAGTACACACACACACATATATGTATATATATGTACATATACACCAAATGTTTTCAAAATCTTGACTGATGATTGTTTTAACTATATTGAGTGTATGTAATACAGTAATGAACTACTGGAATTTATCTTTTATATTAACTGTGATGAGAAATGAGCTCAGCCAACATATTTCCACAAGCTGCATATGAAAAGTTAATGAGCTGCATGTGGTTCACAAGCTTCAGTTTGACCACCCCTGCTATACACAATATAATAGACTGATTCTAAGTGCACACTTAGCCGTGGAAAGCAAGACAAATAACAGCAGGTCTTCAACTGTAACAAAAGTGAAAGTAAGTGCAGTCAAGCATGACATGCAGCAGCACCTATCAGCAGGCAGGTTAAGTTTAAGGCTCCAATTTGCAAATGAACCCAATGGAACCCAATAGGCTTAAAGTGTTGGTTCATAAATTTAGTGACATAGCAATTATGAAATCAATCACTGCACCAGGCAGTGTGTACTTGGACTCAGGAGAAATAGGGCAAGCAATAATTGAGTAGTACGAACTAGATGGGATATCCCTAGACATGGGCAGTGGAATGAAAACAATTTCCCCTCATAGATTACCCAGACTGACGTACACCTGATAAAGGCCAGAGAGCACAATGGCCGAAACATGATAACAACAACAATAGTTCGCATGCAAATAAGAAAAGATCATTATTATATGCTTTGCTAATCATGGTTGTTATTTAAGCTGTTGTACTCTCCAGCCTTCTTCAAGTATCTCTCTTTGTACTTGGTAACTTTCTTAGAGTTTTGAACCAAACCCTCTATTAAATCTACATGGGTAGATTGTTCTCATTGTGCTTTCCATGCTTAGGAGATATCTCATCAATCTTATTCACTTTTGTGTTGTCTGTTTCTTCCAAGAGAACAAGAGTATGTGACTTTTCAGCACTACCTGACCAAAGGATTGAACTCACAACTGCCAGGAAATGTTTTAAGTAATGCTTTAATCCACAAGATAACATGTAGCCTAGTGAATTAATATGCTTGAAACATCAGGTTCCCTGGCAATTTTGAGTTCAATCTCAGGATTTGTCATTGCTGAAAAGTAATAAACACTGGTTTAGTGGAAGAAACAGACTAGTTGGTTGTTTATTTGTTTAGCTACATAGCAACCTGTATGAGTTATTTAATGCCGAAAACTAAATGTGGAAATTCAAACTTTATAATTCAAGAGAATGGCATTATTAGATAATTAAATTATAATTACTTAGTTGCACTTTTTTTTACCAAATAATCTTACAAAATCAAACAAGGAGTGTAAACTTGTTTCTCCTTACAAGAAATGAGATTAATCATAGCAATTTTTTTTTTGGATAATGTCTTCAATTTCACAATAAAATGTATCGATGATCATTTTGCTATAAAAAAAATGTATTGTTGGTAATTTTTTTTATAAAAATGTATTTTTATACTTTTTAATGTTTTGATGGCAAAGAGAAGTAAAATGAACAACAGAATACCAAATAAGTTTTTTTATAGTAAACAAAAGAGATTTTATTTTAATTTTAGTGATTTAGTCAGTAGGCTAAAAGAGGAAAAACAAAGCTGTACCATCAAGAAGTTAAAAAATACTTCAAAGTAACTTCATTTAGGAATTGCTGGTTTCTTTTAGTATGCAGTCAGTAAATGGTAGTAAATGAACTGCTCTGAAACAGATTTTTATAACAACTGACTTCATCAGCCAACTTTGGCCCCAACCAATGAAATACCAAGATGAAGACCTTCTGATTATAGGTCATCTGAATACATCAAAGAGTTCTTTCAAGCCTTTGATCTAAATGACCAAGAATTTGGAGAAGTTTCATTTATAAAAATAGATTCTCCTAAAAGAAAACAATGTATGTTCTTTTTAGGAGTTCTTGGAATTTGGGCCTGTTGTTTGGTCTGAGCTGTACCAATTGCTAAATGAGTGTCCGTTTTGTTGTTATTGTATATCCACCTTCTGAGCTACTTTGGCAGAAGTATGGCTTTTCATATATATATATATATATATATATATATATATATATATAGGACCCTTGATTTTGTTTCAAATTTTCCTTGATTCCATTTCCACTTTTGGTAAATTCCATTTTTACTTTTAGGAAATTTCTTTTTTTTTACATTTTTATAGTATTTTATGAGAAAATTGCAATACTGTATGCTATAATTATTATTAAAACTGAAAACCCAAATATAATTCAAAGATTTATTGCATATAAGGAAATAGCAAATACCCACAAATCTTTTTTTTTAATGTTAAAATCCAAGTTCAAAAATAAATTATATGTAAAAAAAATTTAAAAATATTGTAACATGACTAGACAATAAAACAATGGAATATCGTTGCAGTGCATATCTTTGAGGTAGAACTTCTAATCAGAGCTTCCTTCTTTAAGAACACGTTCAAAACACATTCAAATTGTTTTTTTGTTTTTTTAAGTAAAAGGATTTATATTGATTTATAATTATTGATTCATAATATAAAAATCACATTTAAAGTATCAACAGCAAATAACTTTAATAAATATCTGAATAAAGTCAAACATTTTGACTAAAATTTTACAAAATAAATAATAATTGGATCTTTGTAATAAAATATCAAAAAACAATTAGATATTAATTCAAAATCTAAACAAAGCAACTTATCCCAAGTTGAAATACTGCCCAAATTTTAAATTGCTAATTTCTTAATTTGGAAATTAACACTATGGATACAGAATTTGCAAAATAACATTTTCTTCTGCATAAAAGTTATCAGGAAATTGCTCTACTCTTACTTTAGCACAAATTTTAGATAATGGGATCTTTTTTTTTCTTCTTTTTTTTTTTTGAGAGGAGCAGGAGGCCCAACTTTTGAGGTTGATTCACTACTTGATTCAGTCATCTTGGCAATTTGTTGTTTATTCATACAACTGGTTTAGATTACAAAACATAAATAAAATATCAAAAAATAATCATTGATGGTTAATGTTATTAAAGGATTTTTTGTTCAATTTAAATTTGTTTACAATGGTGAAGCACTGAAGACTGTGCAGTTATTAAGCCAGGAGAATCGCTGTGTTACAGTACGCTTAAACAAGCCAGTTGTTTCATAGAATGGTGTTTGTGAAGAATTGTTTTTTCTTTATTTCTAAATTGTATGGTAGGATGTCATTTACTTTTTCATATTCATAAAACAAGCTTACAAGTTGTTTAGAATCTTTTACTTGTAAATTGTGTGAGGCCTAAAGGAAATAAATTTCTTAAATTTATTGGTTTGATCTTTCTCTCTCTCTCTCCAATTTTGACATCAACTCGTGTGTCTTCCATTTCCACTTTAGCAATGGATTTTGGTGGCCACAACCAAGCTGTGACTTTCTGACTCATCTCGCTTGCAATATAGTTTCTTAGAAAAGTTATAAAATATTTAAAAATAGACTAGTCAACATATTCTAAAATAAATTGACAACCCACATTTTTTTAATGTAAACATTTTTGTTCATAATTATTTTTCAGGTTTTATAAGGAAAATACCTACAAAGATTTGTAAAAACAAATTTTAAGGAAATAACTATGTTACATTATTGTTATATTAAAATGTTTAACAAAATCAAAGAGACAGTTATTAAGCTTTGAAAGAATTAAAAAAAGAAAATCAAATAATTTGTTATTTATTATTAAAAAATCACATTAAAAACCCAGATTCCATTTAAGATTAATGATTCCACAATTGTGGAAAATTTATTCCAATATATATATATATATATATATATATATATATATATATATATATATATATATATGAATCCAAGATATATCTTGTCTATACTTTACCTCCATGATTTCTTCCTCTCTTTTATATATACAGTAATATTTCGAAAAGGCTGGATGGTTCTCTTGACAAACCATTTAGTGTCATAAGTACAATCATCCTCCACACGAAATGTGCCTTTTTGACCACATTTTCCATATACCAGATACCCTCTGCAGCTCTCTTTCTGGTGCACATACTTCTGACATTTGAAACGCCACAAGGAATTGGGGATGTATCGTTTCACTTTGTCAATTGTAAATCCAATTATTATTTTGGGGATTGTGGGTTTATTGAAAGTTAAAATGTGTGTGTGTGTGTGTGTGTGTGAATTTGTTGACAGCCCATTTTTACGCTTTCCTTCTATAGTTTGTGACCCCCTTGCTTTCCTAAGGCTGCATTTATTTCCTCTGGTGCAGCTTGCTATTTCTAATAACTCCATTTGAGGTGTTAAGTCTTTCATGTGATTATGGTTTACATTTTAAATTGTGGTAAGATTTCTTTTAAGTATGTTATCTGTACGTTTCTTATTGTTCACATTTACAAGTAGATTGGCCAGAAGGGTTTCCTCTAGAGATTCAATTAATATGAATCTGGGGAATTCACTTCCAGCTTCTATTTCTGAATCAGAGTCAGAGAGATTCCATTTGGGTTTTTGTTTCAGCCTACCATGTTTTTTTTATTCATTGATTCTGTGCTCTACCACCCAGCATGAAGTCTAATTTCTATCAATATTTACCAATGGAGTTAAAGCTCAATTGTCTTGGTTGAGATGGGGATATATCAACCAGTATACTCATGCCATGAAAAGAATTTAAGCCTCTGCTAACTTTGTGCCTCAGTACCCCCTAAAATTGATGCCTTAATATGAAACAGTGGTCAAAGTTTATTTTTCTTCTGGACATGATTGTCTGTCAGCCACCGCCTTCTAGCACTTTTAAAATAATGAAGGGTTGGGCATTAGATCGTCATGTGATCAGTTTGTCAGACAATGCAGGACTTTATTATATAGGTGCTAGAGTTTGATATGGCCAGCTGATTGATCAGATTGGGCCTCTTCAGTCCAAGTAAGGACCAAAGAGGAGTGCTGCTTGTCACATGACTACTTATACACCCAGGTTATGGACTGCTCAGTCACCAGTTTTTCACCCTCAGGTATTATGGGTTGCCACCCATAGCAAACAGGTGGCTTCATTTTCTGTGTGTGTGTGTGGGGGGGTCTTAGCCCTCTGCAGAGGTGCAGTTGGCATATTCTACAGCCTCACTCAATTGGGCGATAACACAAAGGTGAGTATTGATGTTATCTCTCCATAGTGTGGAAAGTGGAATGAAAACAATTTACCCTATTGAATAAAATGTTTAGTTCAACATTCAGAAAAGATCACAGAGTACCTCTCTGAAGAAGACCAGAAGATACAACAGCTGAAACATAGTAACCAAAATATGCATGCTGGTCCAAATAAAGCATATAATAATCCACCATTTTACTACTACAGACTAATTATCAGATAATAAATCAGTAAAAGATAACAAAGCAAAATAATTAGTTGATACAGACATAAAGAGTAGAGAATAAAGGGCTGTGTGGGTGGATACAAGAACACATTGCTGTCAGCAGTAGTATTTTTATGTATTCAATATCACTGAATTTTAAATGTATTGGAAGGCAGAGTATTAGGATTGGGCAAGAGAAAGGGTAAGAATAGACAAAAGTTAAAATAGAGACACAGTTTTAATCCTTTGAGTCCTGTGTTCCTGAACAATTTTAACCCTTCTGCCTGAGCTCAGAGTCAAAATTCACAAATAATTGGTATGTGATGTTTCACAGTAGATATAAAAATAGTTACAAAAAAGATAAGCATTATACTTAGCAGGGAGAGAGGATGATTGCATGCCTTCGCTTTATTGCCAGGATTCTTTCATTATGTGCCTGTCTACCCAGCAAATGTTGCCTCTCTTCATGCACAAAAAGTGTTTACCCACTGTTCAATCGGTGGCTGGGCATTAAGTCATTTTTCTCCACCCCTGGGGGGTAAAGTAGGGGTCATGGCTCAAAGAGTTAAGGCTCAGACCCATGTCCAAATTTTATTGTAAATCAAATGCAGTTTTCTTTCAAGATAACAAATTGAATCAATTGTTTGTATGAAATTTAGAAACAATAGATCTATTGTATTATTTGTAATTACATAGTTACATCTTAGTACTTTTTAAGGACAAAACTCAGTAGATGCCTGTTTTTTTTTTTTTGTTTTTTTTTAAAGTGTGAATTACATCTACAGATCTACACAATTGAGAAATTAATAAAGAAAAATGTGTTTGAATTACATTTTTGTTTGTTAAGTTCTCTCAAATGTGAGGCAGGTAAACACTTAAAAAGCAGGGCATCTATTTAAACATGGGTATTCACAAAATAACATTAAAGTAGTAGGGAATTTTATATATATTATATTGAAAATGTGAAGATTAATGGAACACTTCTCTACACAATTCTAGCTGAGGTTTATGGTTCATGTTATAAAGGTAGAAGGTTGTTATATCAATAAGTCTGTAGCCTAATAATGAAAAAAACTCATTTTACTCAAATATTTTTCAAAATAATCTCCTTCCATATCAGTGAATAACGTAAAATTTCAGCTGTCAGGCTTCAGATTTATTAATCTGCTCTTACAAATGACAAAAAAAAACAAAAAAAAAACAAAAAAAAACATGCAAATAGAATTAAACATTATGAGAAATTTAAAACTAATGTTTGTTTAGCACTATGATAACCGAAAGTGTTTGCGTGAATGGAAGACAGAAAACAGGGATAATGAAGGGAAAAACAAAAGAAATTAATTAGAGCAAGAAAAAAGCGAGAAGTTGTGTTGTGCAAAGACCATCATCCAGGAATTGTAACTGTTGTTTTTAAAAAACACTAAACAGCATCTTTCTGAGTGTTAAAAAATTGTAAATATCTCGGATGTGTTTGTTGAATTCACTTATTGATTTTTATCATTTTATTTTTTGACTGTCAAATTTTTGTGATTGCAAATAAATAAAATAAAGAAATTAAATTGAACTAATTAATTCCTATCCCATTTTCATTTTCACTTCCTAGTAATTTTGTGCGGAATTTTGACGTTTGTTTATCTTTTCTTTCCTGTAAGTTTGTCTTTTTAAAATAAACGAAATTAACAATGAACACACATAAGAGAAGAAAATCAGAAACAGAAATTAATTAGGTTTTTTATTGATTTTATTTTTTAAAAACGAGTTTAAATCGATGTCTTGTTTTTTTTAATCAATCTTTTTTAGTAATTTCCCCTTTTCCAATAGACAAACAAAACACTTTTTTGTTGTCACTTACTTAATGAACCAGAAATTAAATAATAATAAATGGTAAAAAAAAGGATTTCATAACGATTCTCTAAGAACTGAATTTTAAAAAATTCGATGATAACTTGTACGACTTTTCATTAGAGACTCAAAGAAAAAAGTAAGAAAAATCAACTTATTTTACGAATATTGCAAATGAACATTAAGACTTCAGTACAAGAACAGGTGGGAAAAAAACTTAACTCGGCAATTACTTCGTTGTCAAAATTTACATAAATTGACGGCATTGGTCCAGCTGGTCTGTGGTCACCTCAATAATTCTGAGGTTAAAGCGGGTGGTTGTTGAAGAAGCTTAAAAATCCGCCAGCATGTAATTAATTTTCAAAACTGCTAAACTTCGCGAGATGACAACTCATTTAAAAAGTTTACCGAATACAAGAAACACGAAAAAGGTTGGAAGATACAACAGCCGAAATGTTTTGTTTTTTTTTTACTTTAAAATTAAAACAAGACAAAACAACGATGATAACACTCAGCCGAACAAATCAGTGGCGCATCATACCGGATTGTTTGGGAACAGGCATTCCAGTTTTATTAATCAAGGTTTTTTATTACAATATACAATTTTTTAATATTTTTTTCTAATTAAAGAAAGATTTGAATTTAAAAGTGTTTTTTTAATTTTCTTTTTAATTATGATTAACCAAAATAACACCTATAAAATTATAATATAAAAAAAAATGATCAATGTGGTCCAAAGATTTTTCCTATCTTGAACTAAAGAAAATTTGTTAAGGCATGAGAGTGAGACGTATCATTTATGTTTTTAGCAGTTTTTAGTTAAATCGATTCTAAGAAGAGAGAGAGAGAGAGTGTCGTAAAAAATAATATTAACTTAGAGATTGTAATTAAATTGGTTTGATAGGTTTAATTAAAGTAAACATTATGATAGTTTAGTTTTTATTTCATATACTTAAATTTTGATCGTATTTGTTTTGTGAGATTTTCAAAATGTAATGTCGACATTGCTTACGTCCCTTTACTCCCAAACTATGACTTGGTATCGTTACCACTTTCAAGGCATGAAATGGCTCTATATTTGAAAGCAGTTAAAAAAAAAAAAGAAGCTATCCACAAAATAATCGCTAACCTATGGTTAAAGATCCCAAAAGACCAGATTGGAAATAACTAAGTTAAAAGTAAAACTAAAAGTAAAACAGTTTTTTTTAACTCTCTCTAGCAGTTATTTTTTAATTTGATTTTTAAAGTTGAATGCAAATAAAATAAGGAGTTAAGTAAGAAAAGGTAAGTCTATTGATTTCAGCAAGACCGCTAAGTTGAACAAGACATATTCTGAGATTGAGAGATAGCATTTTTGATTTCATATTTTTTTAAAGTTTTTGTGCATTTTTAGTCGCAGCTGTTTTAATGCCAACTTTGAGCATTTAAGTCAGTCACATCTGTTATTGGTCATTTTTTGTTTAATTTTAAATCCTAAAACTCATATTTCCTAGTGTCATTAAAAAAAGAAAACTAATTAAAATATCATAATGTCAAACAAATTCATTTTTAAAATTATACCTTCAGTACATTTTTGATTTTTCGTTCCAGCTTAATTGACATATCTTTCTTTCACTTTAAGAACAACTAACCATCGCTCATGATTAAAGGAAAAGGTTTATGTGGATGAATATTGAATTTGGTTTTATATGAAAATAGTATTTTCAAAATACTATTTTTATTTCCAAATATGGCTAAGAAAAACAGTTTTACTTTTAAATATTTTTTTAATCAAATTATCAAACTCAAACAGTTGTATTGTCTTGTTTTTTAAAATCCAAAAAACACAAGTCAAAGTGTCTTCAACTGTTTTGAGGATTTTTTCCTGATCACTATTATTTTGATATCAAACTCAAAGATTATCCAGTTCAAATTAGAATTAGAGTAGTTTTTTTAGTCAGAGTTAGACTTACAGAAAATAATTTCTTATTACTATCTATATTTTATTGTCACAGACTTTCACAAGACGTCAAAACATGGAAAAGCACTTCTGATCCCAATGTAGTCATAAGTGGAAGTCCCTTTTTGGTGGCAAGTCTATCGTTATTATGGCACTTTTTAGATTAAAAAGAAATTAAGTGTAAGAGCAAGAGTCAAGACGAATAAGAATTAAACTGCTTATTTTGACCTTTTACACGTAGAAAAGCTACTTTTCTGGTTTCCACTTTTTGATTTTTTTTTTACGTCGTCTTTTACCAGCTTCACCGACCCAAAACTCGAGATGACATCGACTGTAGAGATTCATTATTATTGTATTTTTTTTTTCTACCGGGTGTAGTAGACATTACTCGAGTGGGTGGTCCTGAAACAACATTCACACTTCTTACTCTAACAGCCAATGCGTTTGATAATTAACAGAAAGCAATTAATATTTAAAAAAAAAAAAAACAGTAAACTTTACAACTTAAACTTTAAAAGTAAAGCTTCCTTCCACACTCGTTAAAATAATCGTAGACGATTAAAATGAGCAAAGTTAAAGTAGGTACCAGTCATTAAGTTTTTTTCTTGTATTAGGTAGGGCTGATTAAGAAGATAAAAACTAGGCGAAATTTTCACTTAGATATTTTAAATGACGTTGAACATTCGTGTGTGTACAAAACAAAACAAAAAACTAAAGGAAATTACATTTAAGATGTTCTTTTTTTTAAATTTCGTGAAGCAATTAATTATCGCTCTAGCCAAAACAATCATGTTTTGCAATAACAACAAAAAAGTAAATAAATAAATTAAATTACTTACAGTATGGGAACCAACATTTACAGCACTTTCAATGGTACAAGTCAAAGGTACAGTGTCATCCAGTATTTTAATCGTAGGATTTGTTTCAAACACGGCCATTCTCTAAAAACTATACCATTTAAAACTTTATGAAGAAACTAAACTAAATTATTAATTTACTTTACAAGAAAAATGTAGGTAGAGATATTTATTTACAAATATCCAGAAGTTTGTTTAATAATGTTTAAATTCTTTGATGAGAAGGGAATGTCTTCTTTTTTCTTGAAACAAATTAGTTTCCTTTTCAGACAATGGTTAACTTAAATTTCTAATTGGTCACCAGAAAAAAAATTATCCAGCCGACTTTTAAACGGCTGACAATAATGTCGATGAAAAATATTGCAGCAGTAATAAAATGAACTTTACGTTATTTTAAATTGTTGATAAGTGGCAGGACAATTTCTATCATAAGTTAGACACGATTCGGTCAGTCAATGATAAAAAAAACCGGTGTCCGAATTGTGTAAAAAGGATCAACTTTTAGTTGTCATCCTGTTGATAGCGAATTCAAAACAAAACACTGACAGGCAGTCAGGCGATGAAATTACTTTTAACCCACGAAGTATAAGTAAGGCCAATATTTCAACAAATATTTAGCTGGATTTACTAATGATTATTACGTTAATTTTGAATTTTAATTTTGTTTTATTTTCTCGGTTTGAATTTATTTTAAAAACGATGTCAAAAAAGAATTAAAATTTGAATTTTAATATAAAATTCAAATCTTCACCACAAAAAACAAAGAAATTAAAAGAAGAGATTTAAAAAAAAATGTTTAAATGAATGCAAATTTGAATCTAATTTTAATTAATTTTTAGTGCTTTTTTAACATTACTAACGCTTGCCTAGTGGCTAAGATAGTTTAATTTCCGTAGTACTGATGGTTGTTGTTCAAAAACCCAAGTAAAAATTGGCAGCATTTTTCAAATGTTGATTTTCGTGACTTAATTCATGCTTTTGGTGGTTTAATAACGATTTAAAAATCATTTAATTATCAAAACCTCCTTCTTCATTATATATTTGTTAATTACAAAGAAATAAGTTCATAAGCTTTGACGATGAATGTTATTGTTATCTTTGATCAGTTGTCATATTCTCAGAATGTATCCCATGATCCACTTGTTTATAATCATATATAAAACAAGGTTATCACTTTTTTAGTTTAATCAGGACATTCTGACAGGTATTGCATTTCAATTATATTTTATTAGAAAATTACCTTACAGTACATTAGAATTTAATGTAATTTTAAATATCTTTAACATTATTTTTTGTACCTAACCAGAATTATTTTAAAATTATGTTGTATTGTGTAAGTCAACAATATTTTCTGAAAGGCAATACTTAATATATCAATTTCAATGGATTTTCAAAATCAGCATAAAAAGGTAATAGATTTTAAGCTTTTTGATAAAATTTTAGATAATATTTTATAATTTTATTATTTGTAATTTTGATAATATTTACTAAAACAAAATTATAACATTTACCTCAAAATTGTCTAACTGAATGCAAATTTAAAAAAATAAAATTTTAAAACTTGGACAAATTTATAAGTAATTTAAAATTTTAGATGTAATACTAAATTTGACTTGTTTTTTGTTGATTAATTTCATCTTAGAATGCAGAAAGACCCAGTGGCGAGACTACCTGAGTATTTGGAGAAAATTTCCTTTGAACTTGATCGCTGCATAGATTTTTGGTTTAAACATTCCCATGATGAAATAAATGGGTAAATTTTTATTTCAATTTTTCAAATATTATTTCTTCATTTTAATTGAAATTGTCAATTGCTATTATCCTAACTACTCAGACCATAATTCTATAGCTATTAATAAATAGTTGTGATAAAAAGCAATTGAAATTAAGATGAAAAAACACTCTTGTTTTTATTTTTCTGTTGTCTGTTAGTCCAAGGATATATTTGATGAAATTTGCTTGTTATTATTTTTAATTGACCTAAATTTGTAAATTTTACTGTTATTCAACTATAAAAATATTAAATTATTTTTAAAAATGTATCAATATTGTCATACTGGCAGTCTTAATGCACTAAAAATGTATAGATTTTGTTCTAAACAAACTATTTTTCTTTCTATGAAAAGAATTAATCTTATGTAGAACCCAAATTCTAAATTATTCCAATACCCAAAATAGTTGGGTCAAATCTGTGCAAAAAGTGGGTCACAGAACACTTTCAAATTCATACACTTTCAAAAATAAATATACAAGTAGGCGTGACTATCCACCCACGCTTAACTAATTTTTACAGCTTGTGACTGAAATCTAAGTTTGCACCAAGTCTCTGTGAGCCACCCGAAGCAAATAAAAACAGAAACTGATTCAATTCAGAGCTGATTTCTGTGATTTATGGTCTGGGTTGTCTGGCAGCAGAAGTTTTGGTATTCATAAGGAAGATATTGGCTGTTTTAGGGATCTGGACAAAAGAAAAACTTAAGCCATTGCTGAAAACAATGAAAAGAAAGAAGCAAAAAAAAAAAAAAAGGAAGTAACAGAAGAAAAAGAAATAAAAGCAGAAAGAAGAACATTTTACAAATTTAGAGAGATATATGATTAGGTTTCTATATTTCTTTGTGAAAGTTTGTCACAAAATTAGAGGTATTAATCCTGATTTTGAACTTTTTATGAAAATATGAGATTTATCTTAGTTTGTAGAACAAAACTATTGTTTAAACAAAGTAGAAACTCAGTGATGCCTGTGAATCATTATTCTTTTCAACTCCTTTTGACAATTGAATGAATCAAAATATGTGAACATTTTGTTGATAATTATAATTGTTTTTATGAACACAACAGAATTGCTATTAGAACTTTTGTTATCTTGCCTAATTGTTAGGTACATGCTGGAAAATTTTGTCCCATTTTGTTTTGTAAATTTTGTATTCTGTGCTATTTTTATTTTTTATGTCATTGAATAACTAACTTTCTTTCAAATGTCACATCAGAATAAGATTTGTGTTTTTTTTTTTTTGCACTATTCATAATAGTCTGGATAAGAGATTGGAAGTTCTCTCTTCTTCTCCTCTACTCCCCCACCACCCAAAATCTTTTTAAAGGCTTACTTTCTCTAAAATCAAACAGACATACAATTTATTTCTGTTTACAATCTTGTCATTACTTTAAACACTATATTTAGTGGATTTTAAGTAGATGTCCCTGTTTTTTAAATTTACATCTACCAACCAGTACATTTAAATAAATAATGTCAGATTATAAATAAAATTCATTAATTCCTGAAAAATCATTTCTATGTAAAATGCATTAAAACTGATCACTTTGTAAACAGGAAATGATACAAGATACCAAGTACAGAACCAGTGGAAAAGTTCCAAACAAGAAGAATAGAAAAGATAAACTTGATGTTATATGTTTTAGAATTTCTGGAATGAAGCATTGTCAGTTAATATTAAATTTCCAACTAGCATTTCTTTTATCTTGATTTCATTTGCTTTTTATAAAAACTATTAGACTGTCATGGATATGTGGGCAATGTAATGAGAATCAGCAAAGTGGGTTCAAAATACAGACTAGTCTGTTCATTTTTGTGCAAATGCCCTCTTCTCTCCACATCTGTTAGTTAAATAGCAGGGTAGACTGAGCTTTTTAGCCTTGTGTGGCAACCAACCTGAGAGAAAGAAGATTCTTAATTCAGAACTATAGAGAAGACAACAGGAAACCACTCACTGTCTTTCCCAAGAAAGCATAGCAATTCACAAGATAACAAAGGAATGGAATCTATGGAAGACCATGATCACTGATGTGAAGAGACATACCATTTTTAAAAAAAGTTATACTGTCATTCTATAACCATTAGTAAGTAGCATGGATCAGAAATAAAGTTGGGACTCAAATTCACATTCCTTTTCCTTGAGAAGCCTGTCTTAACAGGGGAGCTGCCATACCAATTAGGCCACAGGACCTTCTGCCTGCAATCAAGCAAATCTAGCAGTATAGTCTTTTCTCATCTTCCCTGACTGCCTGATACATTGCCATCTTAATTTATATACTCTCATAGCATTATTTTTAATATTATTTTTAAATCGTTTAGTATTTCTTTTATCTAAATTTCACTTGCTTTTTGTTGCAACTGTCCAGCCCTCATTATGTGGATGTTAAGTAATAATATCATTTAAATTTCTTAGATGAAACATTGTCATGTTTTGCCTTGCATTCTTTCACTTGCTTTTTATTGCAACTCTCATATTATTATTCTGCTGACATTACAATGAGTGCAATAAATAAGACATTGACATAGCAAATGGTTGGGGAAGATAAAGAACTGCTATATTTGCATGTGGGAGGTAGAAGGCTTCAGAGTGTAATCAGTTAAACAGCTGTTAAATTAAGTTGGGCTTCCCAAAGAAAGAAATGAATTGGAAAAACATTCATAATAATTTGAAACTTTCTCTTATATTTTTTAATTTTTACTAAGGTTTATATCTAACCTTTGTCTCTCTCTTGTTTTCAGGGGTTTCTTTACCTGTTTGGGAAAAGATGGAAGTATATATGATCATACCAAATATGGATGGCTTCAGGGAAGGCAGGTAAGATTGGGATAGATGCTTGTATCTGCTTACAACATATAAAAGTCTCCACCTACTTTAAGCTGTTGTGAATTTATAATAATAATAATAATGATAATAATCAAAATGAACACAGAAAAAGTAAACTCATATACATACATAAACATGCAGTCATACACAAGTGCTCATACATATATACCACCACACTCAACATCTAAGGACTTGCTATGATTATTTTTCATTTAAATATTTTTGTTGACTTTTTGAGACATTAAAATGGTTTCCTCATTCTTTGACATTTACAATACAAACAAATCTGTATAATCAAACAGATGGATGGATACACACACAATTTTCTAGAAATTCTATATAAATGTTTATACACACACAAACACATGGGTGCATGTATATACACTATTATATTTATGCAAATCAAAGCTTTCATAATAAAATTGGTAAAGTTTTGATTATATATTTATATATGCAATATATATTACATGAGTTAATTTATAATATCTAACTTGATTAAAAATATCAATAACTTGCTTGGGGCCAGACTTTATATGCAAACAAATTTCATACGGTATAATTATCATATAAATAGAAATATATCCTGAAAATTTTACCAACATCTATTAGACAGTACCAATGATATACTGAATATATATATATATATATATATATATATATATATATATATATATATATATCCCTGCACATTCATTCAGATATTGCTTGTATTCACTATTCATTAATATATATATATATATATATATACACACATGTGTATATAAAGTTATACCTGTTATATATTTTTTATTTATTTGTTTAAATGTTATTTTTAATGGATACTCATATTTGAGTAGATGTTCTGTTTTTATTTATTTATTAAACAGTACATTTATTTATTTCCATCTACTGGCTTGAATATTTGAGAAAATCTTGTTAGAAAAATATATACCCTCCTGCAGGATTTGAACCTGTGTCCCCTAGGGGCAACTGTCATTAGATCTGACATGCCTTGATCTCTCAGCCACGTAGGACCTCCTAATCAAGCAAAGCCTGAATAGAAATTTTGTACACATGTCTTTTCTGATTCTCAAAATATACATATCTGCTCCGTTTTGTATATGAAAAAACTAAAAAAAAACTAAAAAAAAAAAACGTGTAAACACATAAATTTTTCTGAAAAATAAAAAGCAAGAATAGAAACCCAACTATCACCAGGACTACGTAACGAAAGCTGAACCCTTTAATGGGAAAGGCAATGAATGTAGCTTATGTCTTTCTGTGAAGTTAATGATCCTAAAATCTGTTAAAGAAAAGAAGTGAGTTAATGAACACCTGCTTACACAGAAGTAAATTTCTACTCGAGGACGTTGACCCAGATTAATATAGTTTCCCCAGTCTTGGACACCAAAGATACTGGTTTTGATGTTATTGCTATTATTATTATTATCATCATTATTATTATTATTATTATTATTATTATTATTATTTCTACTATTTTTACTATATAACCATTATTACTATTATTATTTTTTATTCTTATTTTATTTTTGGTCCTACTTTTATCAATATTATCTTTATTTTTATTTTTTATATCTTTATATTATTATTAATTTTAATTAAATTTTTAATAATTTTTATTATTAATTTATCATTTTTTTGTAAGCAAGAAAAAGAGTTACCTCCAACCCTTGAACCGTAAACTTATTTTTATTACAGCATCCGTTTTTAATGAAAATTGGAAAATTAAAATTAGAAAATTAGAGTTAGAATTTCTAAGGAGCAAGAGTGAGGATTGTGGAATGAGATCTCTATTATATTGGCTGACCTTTTAGATCTTGCTCTCACTTCTTGAAGACAATTCAGACTAGCAGATTGAAAACTGCTGAGTCCACTAAAACATGTTGATCTCCACTCTACCCGCTCCAAGGCTAAGCACTCGAGGGTGTTATGAGGTATATTGACAGCTGATAAGTTGCTCTTCAGCCATGGGCATCCTATATTCCTGTAGCCCTGATCTAACTGGCTGTACATTAGGATCTTGGGTAACCTGTCATCAGACATTCTCAAGACATGACCAGTCTACTGTAACTGAGACTGTATGAGGAAAGTCTCGATTCCTCCAATATTACACTTGTTAAACAGGTCTATGTTAGATATCTTATCTTGGAGGCTAACGCCACAGATGGCATGCAGACAGCTCTTATGGAAAATATCCAGCTGTAGTATATGGTACCTGTATGGAGTCCAAGACTCTGAGCCATACAAAAGGATGGCAAGGACAACAGCTCTGTAAACCTGAATTTTTGTATCCAGTTGATTACCCCGCTCATCCCACAAGCGATGGCAAAGTTTGCCGAAAGCACTGGTAGCCTTAGCAGTCTGATGCTTGATTTCATCATCTAAAGATCCACTGTTGTTGACTTTGCTACCAAGATAGGTGAAAGACTTTGCATAGTTCAGGGCTTTGTCTTCTATTTTCAATGGTCTCTCTGGAAATTTGTAGACTGGTGGTTTTTGTTTCTCACTAGAGAATTGCTTTGGAGTAGGACAAGATTAGTGCACTACTTCAGTTTTCTTTATGCTAAGTGTAAGACCAAAGGCTTTACATGCAGCAGAGAAATGATTTATTAGATGTTGGGCCTCCTCAAAGGATGTCACAGCAAGAGCAGCATCATCAGCAAACAACAAATCACGGATAATTTGTGTACGAAGGTGGGTCTTGGCTTTGAAGTGCTGATGATTGAAGAGTCCATCAGTTGTTCGAAACTAAAACTTGACTGCGCTCTGTGTTTGTGAATGCATATTTCAGCATCACCAAGAAGAAGAGGGCAAAAGGGATAGGGGCCATGACACACCTTTGCTTGGTGCCATTATTGACATCAAAGGGGATTCTGACATCATACCATTAAACATATTAGCTTTCATCCCTTCATGAAAGGAGATGATGACCTTTAGCATGTTTTCTGGGATGCTGAGTTTCCTCAAAACTTGCCAAAGAACCTCTCAATTCACAGTGTCAAAGGCCTTCATCAAGTCCACAAACACCATGTACAACTCATGATTTTTCTTGCAAATTTTCTCTGCAACTTGACGAAGAGAAATTATCATGTCAATGGTGGCACGACCTGACCGAAAACCACACTGCGATTTAGGATAGATGTCGTCAATAAGGTGTATAATGATTCTGTTTAGAATCAGTCTCGCTAGGATTTTGCCTGCAATTGAAAGGAGTGATATCCCTGATGATTATCACAGACACACCTGGAACCCTTGTTTTTGTAGAGGTGTTTGATAGAGGCGTATTTATAATCCTGGGGGACACTACCTGCCTTCCATACTGCCATGAAAAGAAGATGCAACTTTTCTACCAACTTTTGGCCACCATGCTTATACACTTCAGGTGGAATAGGATCCTTAGGAGTAGGTGATTTTCCAGATGAGATCTGCTTGATGGAGTCACTTACCTCTTGATAGGTAGGTTCAAAAGACAACTCCGGAATTTCAGGATTTTGCTCAATTGATGTGATGGCTTCCTCATCAGTAACCGATGTGGTGTTTAACACAGTTTCAAAATGCTCTTTCCAGTGATTTAAAATGTCTGAATTATCCGTCAAGAGAGTTTCAACATCTGTTGTGGAGATAGGAGCAACACCACTTTTCTGAGGACTGAAAATGCTCTTGAGGCCAACATAGAAAGCCTTTAGATCCTTTCTATTTGAAGCTTCTTGGAGTTCAGTGACCTTTTCAGACTACCAACACTCTTTCATGGCTCAGAGAGCTCCTTGAACCTGACTTTTGCACTTCTTGTAAGCGAGCTTCTTAGTGGACATGTTCTTGTCCTCAATCCATGCTTTATGAGAAGAGTGCATTTGATCTATAAGCTGATTTGATCTATAATGTCCTAGGTATGACAATAAACTACATCCAGAATCAAGTCTTCTGATCAGAAGATTGGAGGATTTGAGGAGTGTGGAACCACCCTTTAATATATATATATTAACCACCTTTTAATATATATATATATATATATATATATATATATATATATATATATATATATATATATATATTGATAATTGATTTATTTATATCAGTCATTTTTTCCATGCATTGCAGAAACCTAAACTTTGTCATCTACAGTGCCAGTTGCTATTTATACTTGACTTACTTACTATCTTTATGCATATAGTAATAGTTGTGCCATTTTTGTCAATAACTTAGAATATAATATAACAATGATATTATAAACTCACAAAAAGTATAAGCATATGACACACTATTTAGAATGACATTCATTTGTTTAATCATTCAACTCAAAAATTTTATATGCCATGCCCCTTCAGAATGTAGGAGACATGACTCTCCACAACTTCCTATCCTATCTTCTTCTTTTCTTCAATGATTACATGATAAGGAGCAAAAGCTTTGTGACAAGCGTGCATAACTTATGAAAAGTGTTGACCATTTGAATCCATATCCTTGAAGATTTGAAGTCCGTTTTCAATAAAAGCAAATGCTTCTTGTATTTTCTTTAGGGAAGTGACATGGCTCAGGTTCAACTTCTTCTTTTTTTGCTGCTCATTGAGCTATATCAAATCCTCATTCATTAGGGGTTGCTTGTCTTTTTCAAATAAATCTATGAAATCCTCCTCCTCCTCCAAATCCATTTCCAGCTCTTTGCTCATGATCACCAACATTTTGTTGATTTCAACATTATCAAACCCCTTGAAATTACTCACAAATTTTGGAAATAGTTTTTTCCAGATACTATCCATAGCCATGTTCTGAACATCATTCCATGTTGCTGCTATGTTCTGTACAGCCTTATATATGTCATACTTCTTCCTTAAGTCATAAAGTGTGCATGACTCATCAAGATCAGTTGCAGCTATTGCTTGCTGCAATGTACACTTTATATAGTAACACTTGAAGATTGCAATGACTCCCTGATCCATTGGTTGTATAAGAGACATGGTGTTCAGAGGGAGGTACACGATGGTAACATTGGGGTGAAAATCTACAATGTTTTGCAAGTGGCCAGGAGCATTATCAATTATTAATAATATCTTAAAAGGAATCCCCTTCTTGCAATAGTTTTCTGCTTTTCGGGATAAAAGGATTAAAGAACCAATCTTCAAAAATAATAACAGTGACCCATGCTTTTGGGTTAGCCATCCATATAACAGGAAGAGGTGCCTTGATTGCATTCTTCAGGACGTGGGGGTGCATGATACACCAGCAGTGGTTTTAATTTATAATCTCCAGCACAATTATCTTCTAACATAATGGTTACACATTCTTTTGAGACCTTGTAGCCTGGAATTGATTTTTCTTCTTTGGAAATGAAAGAATGGACTGACAATTTTTTTCAATATAATCCAGATTAGTCAATGTTAAAAATCTGTTCAAGAAGAAACCCATTCTCTTCAATGATCTTAGCCAATGCTTTAGGAAAATTGGCTATTGCTTGTTCATCAGCTGATGCACTTTTATCTTGCTTCTTAATAGTGATAACTTCTTTGTTCTTTAAATCTCATAAACCAGCCTTGACTTGCTTTAAACTCTACATCTTTCTCATCTGGATATTTTTTGTTCAGGTCCTCAAACAAAGACAACACTTTCACTTGAATAAATACTTGACTAATAGCAGCACACTGATGATTCAACCTATCAATCCAAAGAGAAAGAAGTTGTTCCATCTCTTCAAAGATTTTTTCTCTTTTCTTATTGATAACAGTATACTTCATCCATGGGTCATCAGATTTGATATGTGCCAAAATCTTATCCTTACTGTGAACAATCATTGATACAAAAAGATTGAGCAATTGATATAACCTTTTCACATTTTTCATGGTGTTTTATCAAAGTAAATTTATCGTCCAGTGTTATAGCATGATGCTTAGCACTTGCACTAGGAATTTTCTTAGGAGTCATTGGGGCAAAATGTAAAGTCACAAATGAATGAGAAAGTATGTGATAAGCAGATGTATACCATATGTATGCCTAAACTAAACTGGATTTCATTTTTGTGGGAATCGTGTGTGGCGCTGACAATAATGCCAAATGGTAGATATTTGAACTACCATGGAAAACACCAATATTGAGCTCTTAAAGATTGCTAAATAAGATGACAACACAGTCACGGATGTTTTCATATTTTGTTCTCTATCTTTATGATGTTGATATTAACATTTACTGTAAATGTATATATTTTAATATGATTTTATATACTTTTATTCTTATTTATTGTACAGTAACATGATTTTAAGTGCTTTTAATGCTTTTCTAGAGATATTATGACTTCAATATTTGTGGCAGACACATAAAGTTGAATAAAATGACTTAAACTTGATTTTTATTTTTCCATATATCTTTTTTAACAAACGGTGTATAATCAAGAACAACTTAACTCGAAATGACGTAACCCGTACATCCATCAAAAGAGTTGAGGACTTCAAATATCTTGGATCTCACATCATAGATTCCCAAAAAGTTTTCAACATTTGCAAAGCTCTTGCATGGGATGCATTTAACAAACTTGACAAGATCTGGCACTCAAATGTTCCATCCTCCTTAAAAGTCCAAACTTTTCGAACAGTGATTGAACCAGTCTATGGATCAGAAACTTGGATATTATCTGTTCGTCTGGAAAGATGACTGGATAGAGCATATACAAATCTACTAAGAAAAATCCAGAACATCAGTTGGAGATCCCATACAACACTTAACAGAATCTATGGGGAACTGAGACCAATCTATCTTAAGCTCAAGCAAAAATGACTATAGTTTGCTGGCCACTGCCACCAAGCAAACAAGGAAGTAATCTCATCCTTACTCTTATGGCACTCTTCTGGAAGTGTCTTCTCCTCACAAAAATTAACTTTCCCAAACACCATAGCTCAGAACTCAGGGTTGGACATTGAGAATCTGGGGACAGCAATACAGGACCAAACAGTGTGAAAAGGGATTGTTAATGGAGTTCTGACCAACCATAGGGAGGTTGAAGGATGATGATGATGATGATGATGATGAAGGATGGTTTTCTTTGGGTCATATGACTCTCCTTCCTTTCTCCAAACATAGGCTAACATCTCTAAAGTAAAAGACCTCCAGTTTTGTTTCATCTGACCAAATAACATAATTTCTGTGTGTGTGTGTGAGAGAGAGAGAGAGAGAGAGAGAGAGAGAGAGAGAGAGAGAGAGAGAGAGCTTTCTCCAGCTTGTCCTTAGCATACTTCCAACTGTCTTGCATGTATCTTTGTGGTGGCACGGAGCAAGCGAAGGACCGGATATTAACCCTCAGAGGTTTAGACAGCAAATGACCAATACTGGTCTCTGCGCACCCGGCTCCACGCAGAATTTCCGGTGGAAAACTAAAAAGAAATAAAAAGAATGATAAACAATTTTCCACCAATTAAACAGCTCCGCGCCATACCCAACAGTTTGTTTCAGCAGACTGACTCTGATCCGAAGGGCACACATAAATAGAGCGATAAATTCACTTCTAAGACAGAAAGCTTTGAAGTACCGTCAGTGAATGTCGCTACGCTTTTCTCACCCGTCAAACCCGATGCCTTCAGCCTTCCTTCACCAACGGAGATATCAAAGGACTCCTACCAACCCATTGACCTCACCTTTCATCTCCTGTGACCAGCACGTCATGAACTTAAGTATTAACAAAAGACACTTATATTCTTTTAATAATCGGATTTCTCTTCTATGAATGAACATTTTGTAACGGACTTTGTGCGTGTAAATCAAGAAACATTGTACTATTCATTGATGTTGCATTTAAATACAAAGTGTTTTTGATATACCCTTCTCTTTCGTATGTTATTTTGTTTATGTTATGGTGACCTCAATTTGATCGCTTGTTGAACCTTTAGGCCAAACTAGCGGCTGTCCCGAAGGACTGCTACTATTTATCTACCTTCTGATACAAGCAACAATTAACAGCGAGAACTCTATCCCCCATCACCATAAGTGGTGACCAAGACGTGATTTTAACACATATATATACACGCACGCACGCACAAAAAAAAAAAAAAAATTGAACTGTCACAAAATTAGAATTTTTATTCAACACAAACCAAAAACATGGCAGATGACGCTGAAGAAACTACAATTAATCAAAACCAACCAATCCAAGCTGTTGCGATAAAACCACCAAACTTCATTGAATCAAACGTAATAGCTTGGTTTGCGATAATGGAGGCGCAATTTAATATTGCAAATATAAGACAGACCAGTCAAAAATTTTTTAACACTTTGGCAGCTCTCCCTGTGGACGTAGTAGGAAATATACAGCCAACTATACTGCAATCAAAAGATTACGACGCACTAAGAGAAGCAGTGACGGGCGCTTACGAGAAAACAAAACCAGAGATGCTGGACAAATTAATGTCGTCATCGACTGTAACAGGTCGTCCCTCAGTATACCTGAATGAACTTATGTCATTAGCAAGCCGAATTGGCATAGGGGACGATATCGTACGTCACAAATTTATTCAAGCCCTACCTCACTCCATTAAACCAGTGGTAGCGGCACAAGTCGATTTAGACACAGATCGCCTTGGAAGAATGGCGGATGACTTACTATTATATTTTAACAAACAAGACACCGCACATATTCGACAGATTTCGGGGAAGCAAAGGGATGAACAGCAAAATAAAAATGAAACTAAAAGGATACATGGCTGTTCCCACAGTGAAAATAAATTCCCTACCAGTGTTCGCCCTTTTAACAAGGACCAAAAACCTCTAATTTGCCGAGCGCATTTATACTTTGCGGAACGTGCAAAATTTTGTAAGCCGTGGTGCAGATGGCCAAATAAACGGAATGTTCAAATGCAACCCAACTCTCGCCCAAATTCACCAGTTCCTCGTGAGATTTCGGAAAACTAACTAGGCGAGAGGTGTTAGCTTCCATTTCCTCGCCGCTTCTCATTGTAGCCGCACGGTTAGGAGCTCAAAGTTTAAATTTTATTGTGGATACAGGAGCTGCCGTATCTATACTTCCGAAGAGATATTTAAGCGGAGCTGTAACATACCCAACCAATATCTCTTTAGTGTCTGCCAACGATCAAAAGATTGAATGCTCAGGACAAGCAGTACTGAATCTAACACTACGGAACCTCAGACGAGAATTTACCTGGACATTTATAATAGCCGAAACTGCTCAGCCACTCCTAGGATACGATTTCCTAAACCATTTCGGGCTAATGGTGGACTGCACAAACAATAAGCTGATTGATAAAATGACTAATAGACAATCCGATGCACATCCATCGTCTATTATCATGAATATAGATTTAGTACCGAATAAAGATGCTAATAAAATGGTACGAGCAATTCTGGAGAAATACCCAAACTTAATTTCTCCTCATCGCGACACGAATGCAACAAAACCAAAGATATTCCATAGAATAGAAACTGGTAGCAACCCTCCTACTTTCTCCAGAGCCAGACAATTATCAGCTCAGAGATATGAAATTGCAAAAGAGGAATTCAAGAAACTCCTAAAGGCAGGAATAATTTCCCCTTCAAACTCTGAATGGAGTTCAGCCTTACATATGGTACCGAAGTCAGACGGCACATATAGACCTGTTGGCGATTACAGACATTTAAATACCATAACAAAAGCCGATCGATATCAAATCCCAAATATAAATTCCTTGTCTTCGAAGCTTCATAATAAGAAGTTCTTTTCAAAGATAGACCTGTCGTCTGCTTATCATCAGATACCTGTACATCCGGAGGATGTTTGCAAGACAGCCATCTCTACCCCTTTTGGGTTATTTGAATATAACTATATGCCTTTCGGACTACGGAACGCATCATGTACTTTTCAGAGAATGATGGACAATATCTTTCGTGATACTGATTATACCTTTGTATATATCGACGATATCCTTATATTCTCAGAAGATGAAGAAACTCATTCCAAGCATATCGACCTAGTACTACAAAAACTGAGTGAGTACGATTTTAAAATTTGTCTCTCCAAATGCATATTTAGTGCTGATGAATTAGACTTTTTAGGATTTCATATTTCTGCTAGTGGTCTCAAACCCAGTGCTAAAAAGTTGAATGAATTAAGTGAATTTCCTCAACCAAACGATTCCAAATCACTACGCCGATTCATCGGAATGGCAAATTTTTACAGAAAACTTGTGCCAAATTTCAGCGATATCATACTACCTCTCACGGAAAAAATACGTTTAAACCAAAATTCCAAGTCATTAACCCTAACAAAGGAAGAAATTGAATCTTTCGAAAATATGAAAAAGTCTTTATCAAATGTAAATGTTTTGGCTTTCCCCAGCTCGAAAGCTAACAACTATCAACTTGTAACAGACAGTTCGAATTATGCGGTGGGTGCAGCACTTCATCAAATGATTGATAATCAACCCATCCCCATAGGTTTCTTTTCAAAGAAATTATCCCAAACCCAACAAAAATATTCTACTTTTGACAGAGAACTACTAGCTGCCTATCTAGCAGTACTCCATTTTAAACATTTAATAGAAGGCAGAAATGTAATGTTACTGACGGATCACAAACCACTTTGCAGTGCTTTTAAAAGCCAGTCTTCCTTAAAATCAGATAGACAACAGCGTCACCTCTGTTTTATCAGCGAATATGTAAATGACATTTCACATATAAGAGGTTCACAAAATATAGTAGCTGATTGTTTATCACGACCTGTCAACGCGATCACTATTGATATATGTGATTTACAAGAAATAATGAAGCATCAAGCTACTGACAATGAAATTCAGGCATTCAAAGATCAACTGTAACCATACACAATAAATCAAAATGAAACCATATTATGTGACACGACATTACCTTTTCCACGACCTTTTGTGACTGAAAAGCTCAGAAAATCGGTATTTGACAGTCTGCATAATCTATCACATCCAGGAATAACATCTTCAAGAAAAATAATAAAATCCAGATACTATTGGCCGAAGATGGACAAGTCAATAAAAACCTGGTGCACAGAATGCCAACACTGCCAACAAGCAAAAATAATAAAACACACAAAGAGCAAAGTAAATCCATTTGAATTACCTTCCAGTCGTTTTGAAACGGTGCATGTGGATATTGTCGGTCCCTTACTACCAGTAAAGAACCAAACTGACCCTTATTTTTCACCATATCGATATTTATTAACATGCATTGATAGAAATACGAGATGGATAGAAGCATGCCCAATAACAGAAATTACGGCAAAATCAATATCAACGGCTTTTGTCAATCTGTGGATCTCCCGATTCGGGGTTCCTCTTCATGTCGTTACGGACAGAGGAAGCCAATTTGAATCCGAATTATTCTCAGAACTATCAAAAATAATAGGCTTCCACAGATTACGAACAACGGCGTACCATCCGCAAACGAATGGATTAGTTGAGCGAGCACACAGAACTTTAAAAACGGCTATTATAGCCAGGAAAGAATCGTGGTTGTCAGCTCTTCCTATCGTCCTTTTGGGAATGAGGATAACACCTAACGAATCAAACTATTCTTCATTTACTGCAGTAACAGGGAGTCATGCACAAGTCCCCCGATTGTTAATTGACTCTATCAAGAACGAGAATAGTGAAATGACAAACTCGCACGTTAAAATTCTAGCCGACGAGATGCAAAAATTTGACATGGACAAATTATCCAGGGGACACCTGCATACAATACCTAATTCTTACATTCCAAAAGATTTACAAACATGTAAAAGTATCTGGATAAGAACAGACAGAGTAAGAAAGCCATTGGAAGCTCCATACACAGGTCCATTCCAAGTATTAAGTCGTCATGAAAAATATTTTACTATTAAAAGATCGGATGACGTACATAGTAATGTTTCAATAGATAGACTAAAACCTGCATATATTTCTGAAAATATAAAATCAAAAGATTCCATTGGATCAAGACCGGATTTGGATAACTCCCTATCTTGTTCCGAAGAAACTAATGATAACAAACCAGAAACTAGAACGAAGTCCGGTAGAACGGTTAAATGGAAGAAAGAAAACACATATTTTTATTACTAAAAAAAACAAAAAAAAAAAACAACAACAACAACTCCGTTTACTGGGGCGAAAGTTATGTGGTGGCACGGAGCAAGCGAAGGACCGGATATTAACCCTCAGAGGTTTAGACAGCAAATGACCAATACTGGTCTCTGCGCACCCGGCTCCACGCAGAATTTCCGGTGGAAAACTAAAAAGAAATAAAAAGAATGATAAACAATTTTCCACCAATTAAACAGCTCCGCATACCCAACAGTTTGTTTCAGCAGACTGACTCTGATCCGAAGGGCACACATAAATAGAGCGATAAATTCACTTCTAAGACAGAAAGCTTTGAAGTACCGTCAGTGAATGTCGCTACGCTTTTCTCACCCGTCAAACCCGATGCCTTCAGCCTTCCTTCACCAACGGAGATATCAAAGGACTCCTACCAACCCATTGACCTCACCTTTCATCTCCTGTGACCAGCACGTCATGAACTTAAGTATTAACAAAAGACACTTATATTCTTTTAATAATCGGATTTCTCTTCTATGAATGAACATTTTGTAACGGACTTTGTGTGTGTAAATCAAGAAACATTGTACTATTCATTGATGTTGCATTTAAATACAAAGTGTTTTTGATATACCCTTCTCTTTCGTATGTTATTTTGTTTATGTTATGGTGACCTCAATTTGATCGCTTGTTGAACCTTTAGGCCAAACTAGCGGCTGTCCCGAAGGACTGCTACTATTTATCTACCTTCTGATACAAGCAACAATTAACAGCGAGAACTCTATCCCCCATCACCATATCTTCTGCAGAATTAAAACTGCTCTGTAACCTCACAATCTATTTTTGTGCAGGGCTCTAGTGAATGTCTTTGAAACTTCAATTCCAAAGTTGACTAAAGCATTCACTAGTGTATTAGCATTTATTCTAAGGTCTTTAGTTACATCTCTAATTACTTTTCTTTCCACAGTCTTTGAAATCTTTTGCTTCCTACCTTTGTCAGTCTGGTTCTGTAATGTGTGGCTGTTTTTGGACTTGATATTATTTCTCACTCCAGTTCTTGACACTTGAGAAATTCTTTGAGGACTTTCTATATATTTTGAGTGTATCAACAATTCTGTTTTTCCAAGTCTAAACTAATTTCTTTTGTTTTTGACATGATGCTTTCCCAAACAACATCTCAAATCCTTAAGTTGTTATAATGTGTCTGTATTGGAAGATAAACTTAAATGTTCGTTTCAATTCATAAGGTTAGAGTAAATGTATAAGTTAAAGCACATCAGTATACTATGGCTCAACAAAAGGGACAGTTCTTAAGGTGGGAGCTAATAATATTGATTCTGTAAGTTTTGGTTTGTTTGAAACAATTCTATTATTATGTGCAAATAAAAAGAAATTTACTCTTTCTAAAGAAGGCTTGTATGTTTTAAAATGCTGTGTTAGAAATTTCTTGTTCTATTAAAAAGCATTTGGGAAAATGTTTTCATCTGGTGGTGGAGACTAATAATTTTGTCCTTGACTGTATATCTTCTGAACATAATTTCAAAGCTGTTTTTTGTTGACCAAGTTTTAGTAGATGTAGCAGAATAACCAGAAACAGTTTTCTGCCAGAAGACAACACTGCCATTCAAGAATAGTGGAATTCGTAACCTCTTGATTTTATTTTATAGAAACTGATTGATTCCATGATTATACAGATTGTACAATTAAATATTACTAAATATTACTTCTATGTTTATCTTTTGTGTGCACTTATAACGTTTTTGGAATAGTAATTCTCAAGTTATAGGTTGAAAATTTCTAAATCCTACCATTTGAAGATATGAGTGTATAGTGCTTCTTTTTGGGTGGGTAAAATAACTTGTAATTAAAGTTTGTGTTGATTACTGTGGATCATTCAATCTAGTAATAACAAAATTTAGTGAAATTTTCTGAATCTAAAATTGAACTGAATTATATCATAATAAAAATGAATTTAAATACACACTTTCAATAATCACTAATTTCTGCTTTTTCCCCTTAGGTATGGACATATGCTAGACTTTATAACAGTGTAAAAAGATTTCAAAGACAGGATATTTTAGAAGCAGCCATAAAAGGTGAGTTTATTACAGGGATTGATATGTTCTAATTATGACTATATATAAAAACCAACCATCTTGTCACATCAGCGATTCAACCATTCAAGTTTAACCATTAGGACAATGCAATCAGCCAGAGTGGGGCCAATGCCAGATTGTCATTGGCTTCTGTAAAAATGTTAATTTCAGATTTTATTTGAGTCCTGCTGTCTGTCCAGTGGTTAGAAAATTTGACTGAAAAAGCTTCTCATTATCTCATCAACAAACTTTGAATATATTGAGAATCCAAAATATAAAACATTTTGAATTTTATTTTGATGAACCTGCTACAAAGATGATGATCACTAGCCATCAAAGAATAAAATAACTTTTTTAATGCCATTTCCTTTCAGGACATAAACAATCATGACTCTCCACATATTCCATTTCTTATTATCTGTGAAATTCAATAACTTCTTGAAAGCTACAGAAGAGTAGTTTTTCACAGCCTTTTCCATGATTATAAATCAATTTGCTCTTTGAATTGAGTTGTCTTTCTCTTAGACTGGCTGCCACCCAAGACTAGACAAACAAGTCCACTATGCTATTTAACCCCATGGTTTCTGAAATGTAGTGATTATATGATTGCTCCATCTGTCAACATTTAACTACAAGAGTATATATATATATATATATATGAATTGTGCATAAAGTGCTGGTTGTATTGGAACAGTACTCAATATATATATATATATATATATATATATATATATATATATATATGAATAAAGAATAATGACAAAGGGAGAACTTTCACTGATATATTTTGGGTTATATCTGAAATATTACATGCACAAACACGTGTGTGTGTGTGTATGTAATATTTCAGATATAACCACAAATATATCAATGACATTTTTACTTCTGTTTATAAATACATGTTGCAAAATAAGATCCTTACATTTGCCTTGATAAAGACCATCAGAGGATAAAATGCATTGGTAAAGAGATTTTTTCTTTTGTTTTTATCCATATGTATATATTTGTATGTGTGTGTATAGCTGGACATGTGGAGTATCTCTTTCTGCTAGGGTAGCTATCTAATCCCTGTTGCAAACACCTGCTCAGGAACATTTATATTTATTCAACATCCACAGAGCCAATCTGTGGCTTATACTGTAACTATGTTGATCAGACCTTAGTTACAGTTTCTGAGAAAGACTACATTATTTGGCATGATCTATAGTTAAACAATGCCAGTCCATTCAAACCCTCGATGATAAAGATCTGTGGCTTCAAACAAACATTGCTTGTGAACTGTTCCATCTACTAAATTTCATTTACAAGGCTTGAGTCAATCCATGGCATGATTTTTAGGTACTTCCCAATGATTGAAGAGACCTATAATTTTACTGCCAATAATATTATCTGCAAATTATACTCTATCTTTACTACTGTTATATTTTAAAATGATTTAAGTGACTATTTCTATGAAGGATACAAGCTTGAACCAAACTATACTTGTAATAAAAGCATATTATAAGCTAAAATTCACATTGTATGGATATAGTTATATGAATATATCCTGAAGATTTTAATTATCACTTGCTTATTACCAATATTATTCTGAAAATATTGACTTGCATAGTAAAACCTGATATATAGGTATAGGGTTAGGTAAATGAGATAACTAGATATTATATATATATTTCGATTCTAAGGAAATAAATTATAATCAACATGAACCCTTAAAGTTGTCTGTTTCTTAATATAATATATATATATATATATATATATATATATATATATATATAGTAGACACAAAAATCAAAACTTCATATTGACTCTCAGTTTCATATCTCAAGTGATCTTCAGGCTATGTGTCATAAATATAGCAAATTTTTAGCAATGTTTTATTGAATCCAATTAACAAGGCCTGTCTGTTCAATTTTTTGCTGAGTTTCTTAGAAGAGTCACTGATTAAATTTTTAGATATTTTTTGTGAACATGTGGCAATAGCATAAAAAGAATGAATGATAGTCATAATTTTTTAAAATGCAATCAGCTAAAGGAATGTAATCCTCTACTCTGAGAAAAGAAACAAAAATATTTTTGAGTCAACTTGTTTTCAGTTTCTTCTCCAGGATGCAATTTTTTCATTCCTATTATCATTGAAAGGAGCTGAGTTTTTAAGTCAGCACATCAAAAATAAAGAAACCCAGAAGTGTGCATTTGCTGTAACCAAAAGTGGAGACCCAATCAAATACCAGAGAACGATATTCACAGAATGTTTTTATGTGTTGGGAATGTCTGAACTCTTTAAGGCTTCTAATAGTGATCATTTTAAGGTGAGTTGTGATTATTATCAACTAATTTGAATAAGTCTATTAGTCTTTCTTATTTATATTTAAAACAGTATAATAATGTGCTGTAAAGTTTTTAACCCAATCTACTTTACAGAATCGTTATTTCAATGACCAAATATCAGCATATCAATTTTAGATAACTTTTCATTCATAAATTATCATTCTATACAAGAAACCTTTTTCATGTATAGAGATTCGCAAACTGTTGATATTCATTTACAATCTTACTTCTATCATGATATTCATCAGCTCAGGAAATTGGAGAGAAACTGAAACATAATTTTATAGCCCCACCCACTTACAAGTTTTTTTCCAGCATGAATACAGTTTTTATTAGATTAGAATTTTTAGCATATATTCCTCTCGAATTTTTAATAATTAAATTTGTTAGATATTTTCAGGCTGAAAAATATAAAGTTATTATGCCCCTTTAACATAAATAGTCAGTCTATTTCCAAAATAATAAAAAACTACATTGTTTCATCATTATCATTGTTATTGGAAAAAAGGACATCAGCATGAGCCAGTATTTAAACCATAATGCATGCCAAATCTTTTTCTTTTAATTATCCATAATTCTGTAATTAAAAATCTTGTTAATTCTGCTTGGTTTGCTAATCAGTCTTCATCAGAGGTCAATAATTTTGAATTCTTTATAACTATTTGCACATTCATTACTTGGAGAGGGATGGGCTCCGCCAGGTCTAATTTGTCCATGACATACTACAGAAACCGCACCTGGTCATAAGACAAGACTGATGATGATATACATTATTGCACACACACACTAGTAAACTATTTTGTATAAAAACTTTTATTCAACCATAGTCAAAATATTAATTAAGTGTATTAATAACTTTGAACTTTGTATATTTGACTTTCTTTCAAGAAAAAAACTTTTATTCTTCCTACTAAGGAACTTTATTGAAATTCTGTTGACTCTTTCATATTTATCGTTTCAATATAGTTAGTACATTAATTTCAAAGAAAATTTGTGCTCAGTATTTGATTGTATATTTTTCACTAATATTTCCTTGGGCAGTTCTCTTGCATATTACTTTTGCTTAAGACATTGCTTGTTTATAAATAATACTGCCATTAAATTTATTAAATATTATCATTGAAGTGAAAATTTTCTTGTATTGTCCCCTTTAAATAATTAACAGAATCTACAGAGAACTCAGACCAATCAAAGCTCAATCAAAAACAACTACAGTTTGCTGGCCACTGCCACCGAGGGGGACAGGGAAGTCATCTCACCCTTACTCCTATGGCATCCTTCTGGAAGTGTCTTCTCATAAAAATTGACTTTCCCAGACACCATAGCTCAGGACACATGGTTGGACATTGGGTATCTGGGGACAGCAATACAGGATCGAACAGTGTGGAATGGGATTGTCAATGGAGTTCCAACCAACCATAGGAAGGTCAAGGGATGACGATGATGACGAAATTATTAATTTTTTTAGTTGTAGTTATCTGGGACTAAACATCATAATTTTAATTCATGAAGTGTTATATTTAGCATTTTCCTTGGTCTTAGTTTTCTATGTTAACATAGAATTGAGTTTAGATATTGTCCTTCCTGTAACCTTAAACTAACTTACTTCATCCTCAGCACCTCTTGCCATATTACTCCATCTTTGGATTTGACAAGAAACAGAAGAACTATGCCCATGATTATTTAACACCACTAAATTTTTATCTTTGTCAATTAGTAGTAATATTTTGAGATAAAGGTACCAGGGATGAAAGCTCATTAAAACAGATCTAGATCCTTCTCAGAGGAACTCATCTCTGACTGACTGTGTCTTCAGAAGTGTAGCTGTACTCACCATGCTTTGCCAATTACAGTTTAGTGAGCCTATTTAACCCATAGTTGTCCTTCTCCAAGACTGGTTGCCACTCAAGGTTATAGGACCCAGTCTATCTTGTTATTTATCCACAGCTGAGGGAAGAAGAGATGGGTTAATGTAACAAATTTAACTGGAATTTGAATTTGGCTCTCTGATTCCTCAATGTCTGGAGGCATAGTGGAGTAATGGATTTTGAGATATACTCTACTGGCCAAAATCTTAAGGTCAATGAAAATAAAGAAAAAATATAACTTTTGTGTTGTTAGATTCAACCACTTATTTGAGTAGAGCTTTGAAAAATAAAAATAAGGAAAGGAAAAATAAAAATTAAATTTAAAACTTTTTTAGCATTTAATATGGAAAAGTTAATCACTAGGAAATTAGGCTAAATACTAGCTGGTCAAAAGTTTAAGATCATATTTAAACAAAGCTTTAATTGGTAAACATGCAATGTAAGTTATTTGTGTTCAAGCATTATTGCAGTCAACATCTCCCACTGGTATTTCCTGCATTACATTAGATAAAAACATGGCAAAAGCTAAAAAGTTAACAGTTTGAATGTGGTAAAATTTTCAAGCTGCAAAAAGCAAGGTCTCTTTCAATGTGTCATTGCTGGTGAGATTGGATGTAGTAAAACTGTATTTCAAATTTCTTAAATGACACTGAGGGATACAGAACAAGAATTTCAAGTGGTCAGTCCAAGAAAATTTCACTGACATTGAGCAGGAGGTTTCAACAAGTTGTCTGGCAAGACACCATCCAATCATCAAACCAGATTAAGGCCCTTACGGACACGGAATGCAACTCAAGAACAATAAGATGACATCTCTGAGGGAAAGACTTTAAATAACATAAACATCTTCAAAATCCACACCTCCTTCCACACCACAAAACAACTCAGTTAAACTTTGTTGAAAAGCAAAAAACATGGGAGCTAGATAAGTGGAAGGTTTTGTTCTCTAATGAGAAAAAATTTAACCTAGATAGTCCAAATGGCTTCCATTGTTACTGGCACGATAAGGATACCCCACCAGATATATTTTCTACATGACACAGTGGAGGAGGTTCCATGATCTAGAGTGCTATTTCCTTTCAAGGAACAATGGAGCTGGATACATTGATATGTTGGAGAGAGCATCCTTATTGACTGAAAACCCTTGCTTGTGGATCTTTCAGTAGGACAATGTTGCAGTCCATAGTGCCCACAGGGCAAAGGACTTTTTCACTACAAATGTTTCTTTTGGACTATCCGGCTTGTTCACCTGACCTGAACCCCACTGAAAATGTTTGGGGGTGAATGGCAAGGGAGATCTATAGAAACCAATGTCAATTCCAAATAGTGCATGATCTTCATGAAACCATCTTCACCATTCCAGCTAGCCTTCTGTGGGCACTTATAATGACCATGCCAAAATGAATTTTTGAAGTTATTCCCAATGACAGCTGTACAACTCACTACTGAGACGTCTTGTTGGGCATTTTATACTCTGTTTAGGACTTCTTTTAGGTGTGGTTTTAAACTTTTGACCAGCTAGTATTTAACCTAATTTCCCAGTATTCAAATTTTCCCTATTAAATGCTAAAAAGTTTAATATTTTTATTTGTACTTTTCTTATGTTTATTTTTTGAGGCTCTACTCAAATTGTGGTTAGGTTTAACAATGTAAAAAGTATATTTTTTTATTCTCATTGGCTTTAAGATTTTAGCCAGCAGTGTAACTGCTAATAATAGTAAATTAAAACACTCTCAAAAACTATATTTTTGCAAAATCATCAGATTCAACTACAATAGAATACTATTGATAATTGATATCATTTTTAAGTTATTTACATTCATACAGAAAGACTATCACAAATAAGGATATATTAAAATTTTGGTGTTAATATAATCATGCTTTACTTGAAAATTGAATGTTAATTCAATCATTTGTATATATCTGTCTATATACCTACAACATGCAGAATGCTTCCTATTTGTCACTTAAAAACACTGATGTTACTGACATTCATTATCTTACTAACATGAAATTCAGTAACGAATATGTTGTGGAAAACATTCATGGCATTCAGCAACAATAAAATCTAAAAACTGAATTCCTTTATTCTAAGGCTGATTTTCTTGAAATAGAAAAACTGAATGACAATATATAAGATCCAATTATGACCTAATGAGTAAAACAGCTGTTGTAATATAATAAACTTTCTATGCAAAAGAGGTGTGAGTTTAAGCCTCACAAAGAGGTTTAGTCTTTACTTTTGATTTTTATTACTTCTTGATGAATGTAGAATGATTGAATGTTGCTTACATTAATCATATAGAATATTGTAATTTGGATGTTTTTATCATTAATGATAATGCTGTTTTTGATTAAGCATTATCATTAATGATAATGTCTTTCATCAAATATAAATTTATAAATAGTCAAGCTACCATTTGTAATATTCAGTATTAAATTATATTATTTCATGTCCAATTCAAAAACTGCACAAAATTCCTGTAGAAAATCTATGTATCCTATTTGTTTATTACTTCTGTATTTTTCCAAAATTATCTTCAGCAAGAAGCAATTGAGATGATGTCAACCATAGTCCACTGGCTGAAAGTTGATGATTCATATTTGGGCAATTTAGCTTTGAAGGGTGATAAATCTATCAGCTCATTGGCCAACCCAATGATGTTGATGTGTTTGATTGACCAAATGAGAAGCACAATTCCAGAAATTGCTACAAAATATGAAAAATTGGAAGATGAATGCTGTTTGGAAATATTAGGACATATACAAGTGAGTTTTCCTAGTGTCACTCTATCAACATCAG